>JAOEGS010005860.1:38784-103419 GCA_025447755.1 Corythornis vintsioides
GGAAGATAGGGGAGGGGCTGCGCCTGCGGGTGCATAGGAGCAGCGGAGGGAGGGGGGGGGGTGTGAGGGGCAGTGTTTGCCCCCCTGTATTTGGCACTGGGGAGGCCACACCTTGGGTATTGTGACCAGTTCTGGGCACCTCAATCCAATCCTTTTGGTTGGAAGAAGGACATTTTCTGCACCCAAGCTTTGTCCAAGTGGTGTGGTGAGCTCCACCAGTGATGGCAGGCAGCTCAGTGAGACAGTGCCTAGCTTAGCTCAGGCCCAGTGCCAGAGACTGCACATCAGCAGAGCTACTGAAGCTGCCCTTTTCAATAACTATGGGTTGGGTGGGATTGTCCAGCCTAGAAATCAGAGTGAAAAAATTATTTGCTAACTGTGCAGGTACCTTATGCTGTCTTTTATTGACACTTGTGGTGTATATAGTATTTAAACACTAAGCATGTTTTTGGTTTGCTTTTTTTTTTCTGTAGGCCATCAGTGCTTGGTTGCAAACCAGAGCAGAGCAGCTCTGTGGAGAGCACTGTTGTAGGTTTCCCCCACTATATCTGAAGACAGAATTAACAGATATAAGCAATTATAAGACTACAAGACTCATAATCGACCTCTTTTAGAGTGACTATGTAAGATAAATTGATACTGTGTCATTAAAATGCTCTCTGAATATCCCTTAAAATCACAAATACTCTTGCAGGTAACACTTGGGATGTTAGGTGGGAACATAAATACAAAATTCATTGATGGCATATTGATTTTATACAGTGACTCAAAGCATTTATCTTAGCTCTACTTATTACTTACCCTAACTCCGAGGATGACAGCAGAATCAGATTCTTACTAATGGAAAAGGCTTTTTGGGTTCCTCTGAAGAGAGATACAAATTGTTTGGTAATAGTATTTTGCATAATCACCTGTTAAAATAATTACCAGTATCATCCTCCTGCTGATGTTCTATAATAAACCTAATGATTTCTGAAAACATTGTATAACCTTCTCTAACTGGCCCCGACATGTCGATGTTTTCTGGTCTAGCAGTCAACAAGGTGAAGAAATCGTGCTTAGCATGCAAAGGTCTTTTTTCTCCAGTGTCAAAGCAAAATGTTTTGCCAAACAGCTTGCTCAGGTGCAGTGTTTTCTGCACATCTCCAGCTGACACTGCCCTGCATCCCAGACCATTCGGGTTCCTTCTGGGATCCAGAAAAGAGAAAAGCATTTTGTCTTTGGGATTAGTCTAGTGATTAATCTTTTGAGATTTTATGGTTTTGTTGTTTGGGTTTTTTTTTTTTCAGATAGAGTAACTATGGTTCCTTAATGCCATTGTTTGATTTATGATAATGATACAGTCTTTTCCTGTCAGGAAACTGGGGATCAAATCCTCAAAAGGGTTGAAAAGGTGCTTATATGGCAGCAGGAATTGCAAAGCACACTGTGATTTTATGTTACCATTCCTTTCAAAGTGAGAGAAAATTTGGATAATGTGTTTCAGTGGAAAACTTACTTAAATTATGGTAACATTTAACCCTGAAGGAAGCCTCCAAGTTTTCTACAATGATCCATTGAATGCTTTTGCTAGACAAGGATGGTGGTGTGCAAAAAATGGTCATAGCTGTGCAGATCTGCTGATTCTCAGGTGTGGACAAGGTGTGTTCCTCTGTGTCTCACGGGTGCACAGGGTAGGAGAGCCAAATATTTGCCCTGGAAGCAGTAAGGCCACGTGTCAGAAGGTGATAGGTCCTCAGTGAAAACAACCTGGAGTCAGTCTTAGACTAGAATGAAGGTTCAGATTTGTTTCATGTTTCAATCAACTCAGAAAAGAGGGGCACCATAATGAGTCAGTCTCCAGCCCCCTGATGACAGGCACTTGCTCTTCAGCTCACCTCCTTCAGCTGTGACTGCCAAGCCAGATGATGGATGAAACAACAGTTCTAGGTACAAAATATCTCCCCTTTTTATTTTATTTTATTTGTTTATTAGCCTGCTCTGGTGACTTCATCAGTATTGTGACAGCACTGGTGGTCCCTAGCAGGGTAATAGAAAGCAGCACTGCAGGACCACCACTTGTGGCTTCAGTAGTGTCACCCCATGGCTGCAGCCCTGTCACCTTGTGATGAGCAGTGCTACAACCCTTTCTGGCTCTGCTTGCTAGGTGGTTCATTTTACTGGCACTTGCCCTTTAAACTGAACAAAGATGAGATGTTTTAATTATCCTTCTCAGTTTAGTGGAAGTGAGGTCATTATTTCACTATTGAATATTTTCTGTGTCAGCCTCATTATTTTTTTCCATTAAATGTCCTTATCTTCTGCAGTGTTTTCAAATTCCTGAGAAGATTACAGAGCCTCTGTAGGATGAAACTTTAAATATGTTGTTGTTAAAGCCCACAGATACAGATGAGCCAGGATTAAAGTTTAAAACTCAAGGGCTTCCAAATGTCAAAGATGACATGGGAACTGGGCAAGGAGTCGATTTGAAATTTTCCATGAAGCCTCCCTATCAACAAACACCGATTGTCACTGATTCCAGATATTTCACTTAAAAATCCTTGTTCTTAGAAATTAACACTTGCAAATTGTGCTCATTATTTTAGTTTCTGGGAGAACTGGTTACATCACCGAGTGCAATTATCATACCTGTTGTGAGGTACTTAAGTCTAAAAGCAGCAGAGACACCTTTGCAAAGCAGATGGGTCTGTAGCACTGGAGTGAATGCAGTCTGCTTGCCTCGGGGCTGTGACTTGTGCTTGGCTGTCTAGTGGCTAATGAAGTGTGTGTTCATGTTACGACTTTTAGTACTTTACAAGCTTTCGTTGGCAGCCAATTTTCAAGAAACATCTCTGAGACATCTGCTCTCCTGTTGAGTTTGGTTTTATTACAGCAGGAGTCACACCGTCTCTCACACAGACGTAGAGAAAACAGTGGCTTAAATTCTCTATCCTTAGCAAAAGAATTTCAGGAGCTTGGCTGCAAATAGTTAAGGTAATTGTGAATTTGCTTGCTCGGTTTGTGTGCAAGTCACTATTGCAGTGCTCAGCTGCTGTATTCACTGGCTCCTGCCCGAGTCTGTGCCTTGACCTTCCAGGTCTGTTCTTGCAGAAAAGAGTTGCCTTGGGATTGTTTGCATCAGGAATGTGTGAAGGCTGTGAATGCTACTGGAGAGAATGTACTGGTTTGGAAGATTTTCTTTTGTCAGATGAATGCTAGGAGGTAACACCTTGTAGTTTGTAACTTAGCCTGGTGATTACAGTGAAATTACAGCTCGTGGCAGAAACAGATGATGGTTGTGTCTGCCGTGCAGAGTCAGAACATTTGAGTGAGGTTTTAATGAGGCAGAATATTGTTACCCAGCCCTGGATCCAATAGCTTGTCATCTAGTTGTGAGCAGAATAATTACCCGTGGTAAGGATTCATTAAAAAGGTAACTTGCTTTCAAAAGGAACTGCTGTCTGAAGCTCAGCCTTTGGGCTACCAAAGCTAGGAGTGGGACACTGGGGAAGGCAGTGAGATGCCAGTCAGTGTGCTGCTTGGAGGACTGGGATGGAGCAGAACTCTTTGTAATGTTACCCTCCATTTGCTAAAAAAGCACATTGGATAGAAGTAGAAGGAATGCCCAGCTGTAAGAACTGCAGTGGGATGTATCACTCCTAACCTTAGCTGCAGAAAATAGGAAGAACTCAGTAATCTCTGACTCCACAGATGTGCACAGAATAAACAGCAGGGAGGGGACTGTCATTTCAGGAGAGGGCAGGTTCCTTTCCCTCCAGCAGCCTAGGAAAGCACAAAGGTGGTGATGCTGGAGTTGGCTAAATTGAGAAGATAAAGGATGAAAAATTTTGGGGGTTTTAGACACTTTACTCCAAAAATTACCAAACTTGTCAAGCTACATTCACAAGTGACATGGAGGAAGGCTCCAAAATGTCTTAATGTTACTGTGCATTTTGTATATTGATGCAATTTTCCGTTAGCAGGAGGTTAAGTGTTTGTCTTCTCAGCAATTGTCTAGGACAGAGTTCCAGCTCAGCACAGTTCTGTTATTTCAGAGAAGGATTTAGTTGTAGCTCTTTCAGGGAGGAAGGGGACAGAGCAGTCCTGCCCTCTCTGGCTTTCCTGCACCTTTCCTCCTGGGGATGCAGGGTCTCTTCTGCCATCTGCTTACCACTTCTACAGCCCTTTTTTTACTCTCTCAAGGCATGTGCTCTCAACTGGAGGCCCCCAGGACCAAGGATGGCAGAATTTCTTTAGCTATTCCTGAGCTGCTGGACCACCCTCCCTGAAACTGCTCAGTGCATTTCAGTTCTGTTACTCCAACTGCTATTTTGCAGGGAAGGTTGAGCAGTAAAGCTCAAATCCCACTCCTCTCTTGTTACTCTTGTGGCACTGCAAAGCACGTTTTAAGGCACATTTTTGTGCTCTGCCTTAACTATCCAGCACTGACCAGGGGTGAATGGTCCCTGTAGCTCTATTAATGTTAAATGAGGCTTTCATAAATCATGACTGAATTTCCTATGATATGTTATTCCAGAAATTCTTATCTTAGTGCTCAGTGAAATTAAAGTAGCAAACAAGGATCAATATTTAAGTTCCATATCCACCTAAAATTTTATTACAAACTCCATTAAAAAGTTGAAGATAATTTAAACACTTCCATTTATATTAATGACATTAAGCAGAAATACAGTATATTTTTAATGCTGAAATATTAACAGCTTAATTAAATATTTAGACCAAACAGAAACAGCTGACATATCATTTTCAAATGCTACTTGGTCATATTTGGAGAAGGGTAAATATACCTGCATCTGTCAGCCTTTCCAAACAAAAAGGTTGCTAGCTACAGGGGATCACTAGATTTATATGTCTTCCTTTGCCTTTCATCTACATAAAACAAATAAAATTCATGCTGCAGCCATAATGATGGAATTAATAAGGGAAATGGTAATCAAGCAGAATTTAACACGTTGAAATCATCTAGAAATGATTTTGTTTAAATGAATGTTTAAAGTGAGTAATAATTTTATTGGGAGATTGGAAAATGAGGCGCCATCAGGCGCTGCAGATCGATGGAGAGCCAAGGCTCCTCTTTTTCCATCACTTCAGGCCTTGCCAATGAAAATGGTTCTCTGTGACTTGCACTCCTGGTTCTGCAAGGCTCAATCCTTACTGACATCTCCCCACTTGAGGCCTCAGGGTGCTCATAGCACTCTGCGACTGCTGGTCTGCATAGCTCCCCTTCTCACAGGGGCTGGTGCAGCTCTCCTGGCCTGGTTCTGCTCCCCCTTCTCCCCCTGTGTGTGCACAGGGGAAGGCAGCACACAGGTCAGGGCTGGGAGGGGTTGCAGGTTTTGTTTGCTTGGCCCAGTTGAAGGCACCTCCAAAGGGCCAGGCTGAAGGGTGTCTGTGTGGCTGAATGAGGAGACAGTGCCTGGGCTCATCTTTGCTCTCCAGAGTTATGTGCACGCTCACCAGTCAGCAGGGGAGTACTTCCCACCCGTTCAGAGTGGGAATCATCACATCAGGGGGTGCTGGAGAATCCCAGCTTGGGGTCCTTCAGTATCTTTAGACTTCAAATAATGCAGGAGTGTCACTGTCTCAGCTAAACATCCTTGGGTCACTGGCTTGTGCCAGTCTGGTGCAAGACAAACCTTATCACTCAGGTGTGAGATGAATAGAGGTGTTCTGCACAACTTGAGTCTCTCCATCCCCCCTGCTGTAACTCCCACTGTAGGAATTCATCTTACTGAATGAGAGCAATGAAACCTCAGAAGAAAAAGTTATTATTAGTGGCAGTCAGCAGAATTGGATCAAATACTCTGTGGCTGGTTCAAGCTGGAGCATGGTTGAAGCTTTTCTTCTTTCTTTTCTTTGTGTTGCCCTTTTCCCTGATAGAAAATTCATCAAGGAAACATGGCTCATTTGGGCTGCCCTTTCCTCATGGTAGCTGCAAACATGTCTAAGGGAAGGATGCTGACTGGCAATATCCTATTCCTGCCCCATTCCTGTGGCTCCAGGAGACACAACATGCAGCAGCAGAGCTACTCTCATTCATGGCCATCTTGAGGGGTACCTGTTGCCATCTGAGATGTCTTTGCTCACTGAAGCCACCCATGTGAGGCTGGTGAGAGTTTGTAAGGCAGAAGAAGGCCTTCATTTTTCCAGATGGCAGCCTCCATGTAGGAACAGGCTCTAATGAAGCATGTAACCATATTTCTTCATGAGTGCTGCCCCCAGAAGGGAGTTTCCATCCAGATGCCAGTCTGCAGACTGGGACAATGCAGCTGGTCTGGCAGCAGCAGCCTGGGTGGTGGTTCTGTTCTGCAGCAGGGGGTGGTTCTGTTCCAAAGGAGTGGATGACTCTTTGGAAAAGCTCAATGGCTTATAAAAATACATATTTTGACTGGGTGAAGTCTCTCATGTCCTCTGTTACTTTTGTACTTACCAACTTTTCCCTGTGGGTGAGTTTTGCCTCCCCTTATTCAAAAGCTTAACAAAAGTCATTAAAATTGCTACAGAGCTCATTGTGGGTAATTTCTGTGTGAGAGAGAAAACAGGCAGAAGAATGTTGGAAGAAATGTTTAGTTTTGAAAAACTCTTTTCCTTCTGTCAATCTTGACCTCCTCAATCATGTGAAATAGAAGCATTTAACTAGTAAGACAGTTGTGTAAAATTACTTTTTTCTTGTGTTTGTTATATATTATATTAATTTATCAATTTTCCCTGCATAAACAAACAAGAATAATAGTTCTTGGATGTTTGAAAATATATCTACCTCTTAATATTAAGCCCATTTAAATAATTAAAAGGAATAACAAGAATGGTATTTCATGTTGAATCAAATGCCTTTTACTTGGGCATTAATGCACTGTGGTCCTTACTTACCAACATCCTATGCAACTGAATTCTCCTGAGGTAGATTAGCCTTTGAGGGCTAATCAAAAACCCAACAGAAGCACATTTGAAGCAGCACATATTTCAGGAGCTGGCTGAGGGATGGATATTAAGAGGTAGTTTTGAATGCAAACTGCTCAGAGCAGAAAATGGTTTGTTGTCACCAGAAGTGAGTGTGAATCCATTTTCCTGTCTCATGAAAACGTTGAAGCTTCAAGGAATTCTTTGTGCCAAAGCCCTGTGCATTGGAGACCTATCAAAATGTCCGTGTTCACTTATTTTTCCTTGAAAATGAGGAAGGGAGGCTGAGGAATAGAGTAGACCTGGGAGAACAAACAGATTGGTACCTGTGCACCTATCCTGCATCCCTATGGATTCTCTGCTTTTCAGGAGGAAAGGGGCTCTTTCAGCCTTCCCTCTCTGTCTGATACCACTGAGTAAACAACTGTGCCTGAGCATGGATTGGAAAAGAGTGATTTGTGTCTCCTCAACTGGTGATTGGGGATTTTGCTTTCTCATCTCCAACAAAAATGACCCGGTCTTGGGGGAAAAAAACCTTTTAGAAATAGAGCAAAGGCTCCCGTCGATTCATTATTTCTTAACAGGGAGTTTCTTGCTGAACGTTTTCCAATCAATCAGCTCTGCTTTTTCTTGTGTTCAGGTCAGCATCTAACTTTTGTACAGTGCCAGGAGTGATGGCACTGCTGTGATACAGAGGATGAAAGTACTGCTTTGTTTCTTGCAAGGCAGTGAGGAGAGGTTGAGGCAGAAGGCTCTGTAAGATTGGTGTGAGTCTTGAGCACTTGCTGTCTCAAGAGAGTAGAAGCTCAGCAGTCAAAGGACAGACCCCTTAGTTCTTCCAGAGCTGGACCTAGTGAGCTTAGTCTGTATCAGCACCATTCCTCCTTATGTGAAATACTCAGCTACACAAGCAGACCACAAGGTGAAAGGAAAACCACCTTGTCAGCACCAGAAGGAAAGGGAGATAAAGATAATTCAGTGGAGTTCCACCTACTTTGGGACCACCACCCCAGGCAGGCAGGCATAGGAATATGGTGGTGCCTTTCTATTTCCACTTCTCTTCCTCCTTCCCCCCACTCTCCACGTTTAATGCTTGAATGCTTCTCAGAACCTGAACAAAAGAAATCACCAATGGGTGCTGCTGCCCCTGTAGAAACCAGCAGTGTTCCTGTGGCATTCCACAGCCCACATTCAGAGCTCAGAACATCTCTGACCCCTGTCATATTCCTACTGGACTTGGTTTAAGGCATGAAGTTCATGTCTGTCTTTTTTTCTTTTCTTTTAAATGATGTTCTCTCTCTCTCTTTTGGCCTTCGAAAATAGGAAATATTTTATGCTGGGTTCTGTCTTCATCAAGAAATACTATACAAGTAAAAATGTACCAGAGAAAACTTATTCTGTCAGCACAAACTTTCACTGAAGTCAGCCCTGCTCGGACAGGTGGATGAGGGGAGTGTTACGTGACTGACTTCAGAAGGGTTGCTCCAGCAAGTGTCACTGCTGCTTGAATTTAAAATGTCAGAGTCTCACTCCAGTTACAGCTCCTGCTGGGCACCAAAGCCTGTTGAAAAACCCTAAAAGACAGCTGGAAAGGGGAATATTGTGGCAAATGTCAGTGTGTTTTAATTGACTGGTCTGAGCAAGAAAATCCACAAAATACTGAGGGGCTGAATCCTTGCCCTCAGATAGTTGGCTTCAGGAGAACTTGCAGGTGCCTTCAAAGTGCACGTCGTGCATCCCTGTTGTCTAAGAAGATAAGAGCCTAATGCCGCCGGTGAGGTTCAGCTTTGAGTTTGAGAGGTGTAGATCTGTGTTCAGCTCCACAGGTCAGGGGTTCAAACCTTGCTAACGAGTCTTGAAGAAGCAAATCTCACACATCTATGGCAGAAATCAGCCCCAGAAGTTTAACACCAGTCAGTTCTCAGTAATCTATTGAAAAGCAATACTAAGAAAAAGGGAAGCTTTCTGCCTTTGAAAATACAATCTCCACACCCTACTGTATCTGAAAATGTGCTTTAGCTGTGGTGAAAATGTCATGTTATCACCTGCACTGAGCTTCTTGCATTGGGCAGACCTGCTCAAAGCAGCCAGGGATCATTTGACATCACTCAGCAGTGGGCAGAGATTCTCAGCATTCAGTGCATTTGAGGACTTTGGCTGAGATAGACTTGAGGCAATCCATTGGAGAGGGCTGCTCCTGTTTTCCTTGGTTATCTGTCTCTTCACACTTGTTCATGACTTTCTCCTACGGAAAGTAGAGTGTGGTGAGGTGGCTTGTTCTGCAAGGTGAAGGCAGGAGAGCCAGGACATGTCTCAGATACAAAGATGTTCTGTTAGGGAGCTAAGGCCACAGGCAAGGGCAGGATGACCTCTTGACTTCCCTTTCATCAGAGAACTATGGAAGCTTCTGGGAAAAAACCAAACAAACCAACCCTCAGCTATTATTTTCTAAGCTGATGCTACAATGCTTTTTTTTTATAACTATAATTATAATTTATTAACATTTTAGTTACTAAATAAAAATAAGGCCAATGTGCAGTGATTACTTATTTTTCACTTGCTGAGCTTCACAACCACCTATGGAAAAAAAAGTGCATTTGAGCTTTATTTCTAGTAAAAGTCTTGTGAAGCACTTGCTAATATTTTACAGGGCACCAATGGCTACTAGAAGATGGGCTAAGAATTGGCAGCTCCTGGGGCAAGTGCAGCCTGTTGTGATGTTCATTGGCAGAGACAGGCTTGGGCACCAGCAGCCAAAGAAAGTTGGTCGCAGGCAGAAAGGGCTTAAGTAATTTAGAGAGAAGATACAAAAACCTTGTGAAAGTTGGAAAAACCTACTCTACTGTAAATCCTCTGGCACGATGCAGAAAGAAATGAGTGCTGCACCTTGTGGCACAGCCCTTTAAAGAGTGAAAAAAGCACTTCTGCTCCCCTGAGGTTTATTTCCAATCAAGTTCCAGTTTTGGCCTGAAGAAGGCAGCCACTTGGCTTCTTTGCAGCCCTCCTCTCACACTGTGCTGAGAGGAAAGTTCCCACTCCCAGGGGGTGCATCTGCTCCTGACCACGCTCAGGGCAGGAGGAGAACAGCTCAGCTTTCAAGTAGGGGTGGGGGTTAGAGCAGAAACAGAACCTGAGGGGGTCGGTATATTTTTTATGTTGTGAGAAGCATCAGGCACCAAAAAGAAATGAAAGAGAAATCCACTTCTGTCCCCAGAGATCCAGCAGTCTAAGTGGACAAGTGAACAAAAAGGTAGGAGAGGAAAGGGATGCCTGGGGCGATGAAACAGTGGCACCAGGTCACAGAGCCAGGCCAGGGTTAGCAGAAGAGTCAAAGCTTTCCCAGTTGCAGCCTATCCTTTGCCTATTTGTTGGATGATCTTGACTTAAGATGCCATTTTAAAAGCTGACTTAGCAACTATAATTGTACTCCAGTCATCTTTATTGCTTTCTTATAGTTTACTAAGAGAACCTCTTAGGCACAGCACTTTATGGACCTCTAAAATGGCAAGTAGCTGCTGTGAGGAGCTCCATTTAGAGTGTGCTTAATGCTGTAAAGTAATGGCAGTCAATAAAGTAAAGAAGACAGGTGGGAGGGCTGTGACATTGAGTGTGCTGATATATCAAAGAAAAGGTAATGAAATCCTACGTGGTCAGATCATACTTCATCCCTGAAACAGGGCAGCTCACAGCAAGGGAGGATTTCATTTAAATGTAGCTCTGCCTTGCTAAAGCTTTTTGCCCATCTTCCCTTCTCTCTTGTCTGTGCTGTGCTGACCACTAGACTTCTCCTTTCATCTCAAGCTTAGTGAATGAACAAAGGACAAAAAAAGTTTTTATAACCTATAAGGATAAGCAAAATATAGGTCAAAACCTAACTGTTTATCTAGCATCAGTGGTCATAAAGAGGCTGGACTGAAAGTAAAGGTGCTGGTCAGTGAGAAGGCAGGTGTGGAAAAAAAAATGTTGGTGAATGTGAGAGAACAGTGAACACAAAGAAGTTCATGTGCTCCTGCTGGGGAGACTGGAGAACCACAGGGGCATGTGGGAGGCAGCAATAATCTGATTGTAACTATAACAACTGTTTTTGAATGAGTGTGACAGCAAGGAGCGATCCAGCACATGGAGGTGAGCTGAAAGCAGAGTTCAAAAACTCCCAGGTTTATCAAAGGGAGGGCATGTTGTGCTGCCTGTTACCTTCCTTTGGTAAAGAGATTATATCCATGGGATTTCCCTTCTATATAAAATAATAATAATAATAAAACAAAACAAGCCAAAAAACCCATTTGAGACAGTGCCACATGGGAATTTATCAGTAAAATCAGAAAATGTGAAGATGGTGCAAGAATTCTATGGTGAATAAGGAAATTACTGAAAAGGAGGCTTTAGTAGTTGCACAGAAAGCAACTTTTGGAGTGATCTGCACACCTTCCTCCCCAGCCCTGAAAGCATCCATCCAGCAGGGAGGGAGTACACACCTGAGCATCCTGCCCTCCAGGATGTGTTCAACAGAGCTGGATGTCACTGGGGGAGTCAAAAAGGCAGGTTTGCCATTGCCAGAGATGCTCTGTATGAAGCACCTGCTGTGGGGAGGAGGTGATGTGCAAAGGGCAGAAAATAAACTCTGGGTCGAGCACTGCTTTTACAGTTAATAAGAGATTTCACAGTCCATCAATTCTAAGAAGACCTCTGGAGTTTAATCCAATACCTGAGGTTTACAAACAACTTCTTACCCTAATTCACTAAATCAACATGACTGTGTGGGTCAGAAATGCAGCCCTGGTGATTAGAATTCAATACATCTCCACCTCTTTAGACCATAATTGGGTCTGGCCATGCTGTCATTCTGGTGGCCCTTGGTTTAAACTAAGTATTAATTTAGATACAATGTTAGTTACAGAGATAAACAGTTTAAAGGCATCAGTTAGTTGAATAATGGAATATGAAAGGGAAATAGCATTTTACTCAGAGATCTACAGGTATAATTTGGGGTTCCAAATAGCCTCTTGACAGATATCTGCAAATTAAAGGTTACTTTCTACTTCGCTTTAATAACAGAGCTCTCCTAGACACGTCTGGCTTACCAAAAATAAAAACAAAATTCAAAATCTAATTTAGCAACTCCCCATATAGTACTGTGATATTTATAAGCAAGTAATATCTGAGTTATTACAGCCTTTAAAGAATCTATATCACAGATAGTGGACACTGAGACTTGTCCTGTGAGCTGTATTCTCCCTCTCAATTTACTCACAAGTATCAGAGGAGACAGTCTGACTTCCTCAACTGGACTGTGGATCCAAATGGTTTGAAAGCCACCACTGTGACTGAACTTCTAATGACCTGGTGCTCAGCTGGCCAGAACTGCCCTCAAGCCTAGAGCCCTGACAAGCACTATGTAAAGGCCCTAATTCTATCTTGCTCTGTGATTGGGATCTTTGGATGGTGCCACAGTTGCAATAACAACTTGGAAGCTTTTAGTTGATCAGGTACAGACTGAAAAGGCTGAGCCATATTTCAGGTGATTCTTTTTAATTGTGCTGCCAATAGTGGCACGACTATCATTTGAATGGATGTGAATATGTCTTGGTTCTTCTCTGGACACAGCACTTAAGGGAAAGGAGCATCACCTAGGAAACAGAAGGCAGCAGATGTGGGAAATAACAATAATTTCTTATCATCTCATTGGACACTTATAAATTTTGTCCTCATTTTGACCTGCTGATCTGAGAAGTTTGTACAGACAAATCATTTGTATTAAAGTCTTAGAAGACTCAGAGAGGCCTTTTAAAAGGCCATGTGTCTGAATTTATTGCAATTCAGCAGTATCAATTTGTCCACTTCATATGTTCAAGCAAAAAAACCCTTTGCAGTAGCAGCATATAGAGCTCAGACAGCATCATTTGCTGCTCTGTTATCCGGCCCTAGCATTGTGGCCCTTCCCATCAGACCTGTGTCTTTCCATATCTCTAGGAATTATGTGCTTCAGTCACCATTAGTGTGCTGAGTGGATCTGTGCTAGACTTTTGCACCCTTTTTGGCCCAGCTGCAGAGAATCATAAGCAAAGCAAAGACAACAAAGGATTATCTTGTATCTTGAACTTAAGAATCTTTAAAATGACCCAACCCACAGCTAGAGTCTGAATAGAAGGCCACAGAGATCTTCATCTTGACTAGGAGATGTTTGTTCTTATCACAGATAACCCATGTGTTTAAATAATAAATTCTTCAATTAATTAATTTCTTATCACTTGTCTGAGCTCTATGATTGGGACACAGCTCTCTGCATTGAGGAAAATGAGGATGGAAGCACAGTGCTGCTTTCTGCCTGTGGCAGTTCCTTTTCTGGGATGAAAACTCCTCTGGGTCGCAATCAAACACCATTTCTGCAGTGTTTTGGCTCTCTGCTCAAAGCTGGGTTTCAGACCAGATCCCAGGAAGCACCAAACATTTTAAATTCCTGTTGAAAAGGACACATACAGAGAGAGTCTTACCACCTACTCGGGGCAGGTACTTCTTTGATTCTGCTACAAAAGAGGGAAGCCGTGAGCTGCAGTTCCCACAGAGTTGCTCAGTGTTTATCTCCAAAGGGGTAGATATTTGAAGCTCAGTAACGAGCATCTCTCCTCCTAAGCAGACAAAGATAAATGCAAATTTCATGGTAATGAAAATGCAGTATTTCCATTTCATGCTTGGAAGAAGGAGGTGGCTTTGTTGACCTGATCCAATTTCAGAGTCTTCCTGAACTGATAAATGTGATCTGATCCAAACTGGCTGCTGCTGCCCTTGAGAGCCTGCAGTCCTTGCTGTTGTCTTGCTGTTTCTGTATTTCTTTCCTGGAATCTGAGCCTCTGCCCTCCCCTGTCCCCCAGCACTGGCTCTGTTTCTGTGCTTTGTAAAGTTCTTCCTTCTCTCCCATGGGAGTTCATTTAGGAGCCCACATGCCAGCCCATGCTGGCCAGCTACAACCTCTAGATTCTCTTCCCTCCCTGTCTACAGCATTAACACATCCATGGCCCATCCATGTACAAACACTGAAACCACTTCCCACAGGGGACAGTCCTGATGTCTGGTGGTATCACTTAGCAGGTTGTAGGAAAGATAACAGCATTTAGGATGATTTACTGATCAATTGTTATCATGGTGCCAAGTGACTGTGTTGAGCACACAGCCCTGTGTGTGGTACCAAGCAGGAGCAGCCTCATTTGGAAGGCACCAGCAGCCTCCTGCCCTCCTGATGGTTCCGTGTCCCCATCAGGGGGGCAGGTTCTCCAGGGATAGTTAGGTGGTGGTTTTACCTCTTTGTTTTTGATGAATTTTGTTTTTGACTCAGATAAAATCACAGAATGTTAGGGGTTGGAAGGGACCTAGAAGATCATCTAAATCCTGCCTTCCATTTCTGTTTTGGTTTCCATTTACACTCTTCTAAAGCTCTCCTTTCACTTCAGCCAGGGCAATGCCCCTTTAATCACATCCCCCCCGAGCAGCCAAGCATGCAGCCTGCTGCTCTCACTGCAGTGCATTTATCCCACTAAGGGGAGGTGTGTGCGTGAGGTGCTGTCTTGCTGACTATTCCTCTTCATAAATTATTGATAAAGTTTCCCCTTGACAGCTTGCAAAGGCAAGGAGCCTTGGGCAATTCTGCTCCTCCCCTAAAATGTTCTAACACTTGTATTTATCCGAAGAACATAGACGTGGTTTTCCTGATGACTTTGCAGCTTTTTGAATTGTCTTCTTCAGAAACACAAGTACTTTGGCTTCCTGCAGACAAAAAAAGCACTTTCTCCTCCTCTACACTCAACTTTTCATATTGCTTTTGTGTTTAATAGGGAAATATTCTACTGGAGATACGATTGGGCTGCTTACAGTTGTATCATGAAGTATTAACTCTAGGTTGACAGTTGACTGTGATATAAATGTTCAACAAAAGGCAAGTTAGCACACAAACACTACTCTACAGTTGTAGCTGACTTGTGCTGAACGTTGCTCTGTGATCTTGTTGACAAAAGACAAAGGCTGTACTATCTCCTTAAGGAAAACCCCTTGGACAATGTGAATGAACAGAAAGCAATGGGATGACTGAAAAACATCTCATCTCCTTGGTTCTGATTTTGTTTTCCTCCAGTCAGCATGTGCTGGCCATAAACATAGTCAGCTGTCTGCTCTGCAGACCTGTGTACAACCTGCTGGAAAAGCACAGAAATGATCCTTTGGCTGTGGCAAAAGTCTGGGAGTTGGGATTATCCAGTTTTATGCAGGAACCCATCTGCATGCCATTGTGTGATAGGGAAAGTCACTGAGGACTTTCTTGACTTAGCTAATTCATCTGAAACAACTAAAAGCATCCATTGCTTTTTAAGTCTTAAAAGTAAGAGCTGTGTGTGGAATGTGTGGCAATTCTCAAAGGAGATGCCAATGTTGCTTCAAAGAAGGGCAGCTAAGCTGGTGAGAGGACTCGAGAACAAATCCTGGAGGAGTGGTTGAGGGAACTGGAGTTGTTTGGAGAAAAGAAAGCCAAGGGCAGAGCTTATTGCTCTCTACAACTACCTGAAAGTAGGTTGTAGTGAGGTGGATGTTGATCTTTTGTCCCAAGTAACAAGGAATAGAACCAGAGGAAATGGCTTCAAGGTGTGCCAGGGGAGGTTGAGATTGGACATTAGGAAAAATTCTTCACCTGAAGGATTGCCAAGCATTAGAAAAGGCTGCCCAAAAAGTGATGGAGTTACCATCCCTAGAGGTATTGAAAAGATGTGTGCTGAGGGACATGGATTAGTGGTGGACTTGGCAGTGATGGGTTAATAGTTGGAATTGATGATCTTAAAGGTCTTTCCAAACTAAATGATTTTATGATGCTATGTTTCTATACCAGCAAGATGGTCTTTGTTACTGGTTTTATTGTTCTGCACTGGGAGCAGAGTTTTTCACTGGAGTGGGGCAGTGTTTCACTGTGCCTGTTTCAGCTGCACATCTGAAAACTGAAGAGCTTGGGACTGTTCAGGGTTTGTAAATGCTGGAAGTTCTCAGGACAGTAGGAAAACAGCATTTTAGCAGAGTTTTCCCAAATACAGCCTTAAATTGACCACCTGGGAACCACCATGGCAGATGTGAGCTTCTTGGCAGAGCGCCTGCCCCGAGGCATCCATGTATGTCTTAGACCATTAAAAACACGAGGCAGAGCCAGATCTCTACTGGAAACTGAGTTCCCCAGGCACACTGCTTACAGTAAGTTGCATTGGAAGTCTGTTAGCAGCCAAAACCTAACTTATTTCTAGAAGCAGGCTGAGTAGTCTTCAAATGGCAGTGGAGAAAAGATTTTATTATTGGTAATGCCACATCCAGCACTTGCTGTCCCAGCCACAACCAGAGCTGAGTTGGCTTCAGGGGACTCTTTGCAGTGCTTGAGCCAAACCAGCAGGCTCAGGGGAGCAGCTCTGCTGGAGCTGTGCCCGTGCACAAGTCATGTCATGTTTTGTGGGTTTTAGGGATTACTAAAGTTGGTGTGCAGTTTTTAGAAAGTGGGGTAACCATCAGACTTCATATTCTAGACAATTTTTCCCAAATCACCTTTCTTAAATGCTGCATCCATCTACTGTGCCAAAAATATTGTGAAATATTCCCTTTTAAGTCGGAAAAAATCTCCTTCCATTTCCATATTTAACTTTGGTGTTATTTTTATCTGCTCTGTTTTGCACTTCTAGAGTCAGGTAGAACTTTTTTGTTCTCTTTGAAAGTTGCATATACTCCATTGTCAGTCTGGTTTTGTGCTGGCTCTACCCATGGGTTTCGTGGAGAGAGCTCCTTCAATACCCCTGAGGAGGAGTGTGTAGGGAGGAGGAGTGGTGGAGCAGTGGTAAAAGCAGGTGGAGGCTGGGAGAGGGTCACCCCTGCCAGCTCTGTTCCTGTGAGCAGTTACACATCTTCTCATCTGAATCATCTCATCCAGAGCTGTCAGTGGCAGTCCTTGCATGGTAAGAGCTTGCAACTTTTTTTTAGGGTTTTCTTTTTTAATTTTGACATGTTTTACTTCCATAAGTCATCAGGTACCATATCTCAGTGGCCATTATTTCTTCACATCAGAGAAAAAGACAAACTAGCTTTTGTTCAGTCCCACTGGGCTAACTCTTCTTTCAGGTTTTACACCATTGCCAACACAAGCTTTTAAGCAAAATCCACATATTCTATCAAACCTTTTTCTTCTTGTAGACCTGAGCTCTAGATAAAATTTAAGAGCACCATCTATTAACTCAGTTTTGTTTTTACATAAATCCTTTCCATCCTGGCACCTGAATTTCAAACTTTAATGCAGAGTGAACTGATAAGGAAGGCATTGACTGCTGGCTAGAATGGATATTTCTAATCTATCTTCATCACAGGGATGCCCTCCTTAATCCCAAATTGCAACCATTTTCTACACGCCTCGGAAAGATGGTTAATATTGAAAATAAACTACCTGGAGTGCCCCAGGGCAGCATCTGTGCAGCAATTACCTTCCCAGTGAGGTAATCCCTCCATTGAGCTTTTAAAGGTTAGTTTTCAGTGCCAGGATCTTTTAAAACCTTCCCTCAGGATTATGAGTTTTCAGAGGCCTTGCACTCTAGTTATGATCTCTTTAACTGTTTGCATTGCCCATGATGGATGGTTGTCTCTACTGAAATGGTCGTGCAGAAGGCGCTGACAGACATGGAACCTCAGATGCCTCCTGCCCTGTTAGAGATATTACAAACCACTGTCTCTAACTGTCTCTATGGACATGGTCTCTGGCTCCTCATCTTGGGAACAAGGGGTGTATTTCTGAAGCTAATATTGCAGGATTAATATTAATTAAATCCTCCAGTCTAAGCATCTCAAAAGAAGATATATTTTCCTTTATTTGCTTAGTTTTGAAGAAAAGTTTTTCAAACTTTCCAGACCACAGAAAGGTCTCACAGCCCCAGCTGCACCTCAACCATACCAAGATTTGTAGAGGCACCAGAGATGTGCTGACTGGCTGTGTCAAGGACTTCTGATTCAGAGGTTGGGGTTTCCAAGCCCCCTTCTTTCTTACACTCCTCACTGAAGAGGGAGGCCGGGTGCAGCTGGGCGAGGATCCTGAGATCAACTCAATAACAATGTAGTGTCATTAGTCAGGTTTTCTGTATGGCAGTGCTGGGCTCACAGGGAATCCCCTCTCCAAATATGCCTGATGAAGTCTGGGTACCTGGTTTCTATGCAGGCTGAACATACTTATTCATTATATTTCCTAGAAAGGGCAGTCTGATGCTAATGGGTTCTTGGAACTCATTTATATAGTCTGAGCATGTGTAATAAAATTAGGGTTAGGGTCTTCTCTCCCTCTGGTGGTCTTGTGTGACCTCTGGTGGTCATTTACTTCATCTCTTCTTCATCGCTGTGTTCTTTTGGTGACCTAAATCCTAAAATTCTTATTCTTGCCACAAAACCAATTCTTGTGTGTTCAGCATGCTTGGGTGCCTTGGGACAGCCTTTTCCCTGTTCCCAGAGATAGCCACTAGCTACAGGGTTATACATTTCCCAGCGTGCCCATGCCATGCCACTACCCATTCACTGCAGTTGCTTGTTTAAAGATCCCATCTCCTGCCTCCACTTCTGGAATCCCACAACCATAACTGGGAGACCAGTTGGGCTCACTCTCATGGGTACATGCTGAACAGTCAATGACTCTTAGTCCCCAAGAATTTGCAACCTGAAACAAAGGAGCTTCACTCCAGGGACATTTTCAAAACTGAAGAGTTATTTCACTGCTGCTTTTGTGCCTCAATATCCTAAATTATGCCATGTCAAAATGTGGGCTAGAACAGAGCACAGAGAAGGGCCAGCAGTGACAATGGCACCACACATCTCACAGTGAAGCCCATTGTGCTAGAGCTAAAGAGGGCTTGGCTGGGAACCTTCCCAGGGACCATAAACATTTCAAAGGTATCTGGACGACTGGGTTTTTGCTGAAGGGTGTCCAAGGCAGTTGGCAGATCTGGATGTGAACAAGGGACAAAGGAGTGTCTAATTATGCCCTGGGTCATCAAGCCCAGACACTTTTCACCTTTAATGACAAGATTGTGAATCCTTTTCATAATCTGGCCAAGCTCTATCTTGAAATCATCTTTATTTCCTTGCCTCCATTAATTTTACTAGTGGGACATGTAAAATCCTCACTCTTATAATAGGAACTGCCATACAGTTTTGAGTCCAAGCTAACAGACAGCTCAGTGCCTGTTCCAGCACCATATAGTCCTCCCTCTGTATTTTATACCCAGTCCTTCATCTCACATTCTACAGAATGATCACCTCTCCCTTTTCCTATACCAAGCAGGATAAATGTAAGATAAATGGCTTTAGATTAGAAGAGATGAGATTTCTTGTCTCACAGAATTGCACAACAAATCTCAAGCACCTTTTCCAAACTGTGCTTGTTGTTCTAGATCACAGGGGACTGGAGTTGTGCACTGCAGTATTAAAGACAAGGATTTGCTGAATCCTGTGGAAAAATACCTGTCCTGCTTTATCAATACTGGAAATTTCTCATCCAAAAAGTCCCTGGCTCACAGTGATTATTCTCATGCTGAATTCCCTCCTTCCTCGGCCTTACGACTTTTCAGTCATGTGGGACTATTCCAAATCCATCAAGTTTTTTATAGTTCCTGTTGCTGGAGTTGGATTTTATGTGTTGTTTTTTCCAGTATTCTGGGTTGGAGATTTTTCAGTCCCCTGACTGTACTGATATCTCTGGACTTGGCTTTTACCTGGGATATGACTGTCTACATGTGCTCCATCCTCCTGATAGCCTGGGCTTTACAAACAATCCTGCATCTTCTTCCTTATTAAGACAAGAAACAAAACGTTCATTTAATGTTTTAGCTAGAGCTTTAGTCCCCTCCAATCTGTAGAGGCCCAGCCTCTCTTCTTTTTAATAGCTAAACACCTTTCACTACCTCCTATTTATTTCTTTCACCAGAAATAACTCAGTTTGACTCTTGGTATTTCTCATGCTGTTGACAGCTTGAGTATTTTGCTAATGCTTCTGAGAGGATGGTCCCAGTTTGCCTTTCTTACTCAGGTTGGATTGTAGGAACCATTTCCTAAAAGCAAATAAAGAACCCCTTGCATACAAATAGAAGTTAATTGATAATGGAATAATTTAGAGAGAACATCACAGTGCCCTGCTGGCTTGGGATGCACTCTCATTTTCATGCTCTTGGATCCTGTTTAATTTCCATGACACTCAGCCTGCAGCTCCCATCAGACTTCTGGAGTCCACCATGGAAAGGTCACTCTATCTGACACGTGCAATTAATTTAACATCCCTCACAAGGGACTGTCCCTTCATTTCCCATTTCCCCATCTCCCACCTTACATGACATGAAAGCTCTGCTGGGCAGCCACAACTCATCTATTTGGTGTGTGGACAGATTCCAGCCCAGGAGGGGTGCACCTCACCACAGGGCTCTTAGATGTCACCGTAGTGAGTAAAAATGGTGCTCTGCTCCAGTTTAATCATGTCTCTCAATTTTGTGAGCATTAAACCCTTCCAAATTATTATCATCTAAGTTTATCTGACAGGTCTTTTTTTTTTTTTTTGCAAATAATGAAAATAAGTAGGGTGAAATTAAACACCTCTAAAATGCTTTGTCAGTTTCCCCCTTATGTTCCAGCTCTACTTTGCACTGACAGGCAAATATGATTCATAGGAAAATAAAATCACCAATGAATAACACATTTCTTCAGGAGAGCATGTAAAGTCAGGAAGATTGTCTTTCCCATTTATGAGTTTAAAGCATGAATAATTTAACAACATACTGGCACACTAAATATTTATTTGTGGTACTGCTCTGAGCAGAAAAGATGAAAAAAAAAAAGGTGCAGAAAACAAACTCTACTTTGGCCATAAAGAGATGAGTAGGAGATTCACAAACTGACTTAAGGGGTTTAGGAACATGTACCTCAGTTGCAATAGTATTTATGGTACTAAATCCCTGGGTTTTCTTCTGGAAATGCCCTGTGTGGTTTCTAGGCACTTGCATTGGTTTGTCTTGCTCTGCCTTCCACTTCTGGCACTCTTTGTACACAGTATGTGCTGACACTCTGGAATCAGCCCTTGAACAGATACACATCAGCTGCATTGGTTTGAATTATAAATGTACTTTGTGCAATTAAAAATTAAATCCTCCATCCCTGACTAGCTTTTCTGAAATGGGGCTAACAACATTAGCACTTGTTTTGCTGTGTGCAAAGCAAATCATGATCTGCCCTCCCTCAATTCAGTCTCTGGAGGGAAGGTGGGGGTGGAAAAAGAGGGTACCCGAGTCTGTGTGCTGTAAGTAGAGAGGAAGGAATCTGGCAGCGTGTTTCCAGCATCCACTTTCCAAGGATGAAAAGCAAACAACATCTGAAACCTCTCAGGCAACTCAGTGTCTCTTGTTTTCTCTCTCTGTTCTCAGATGTCACTGTTTGAAATGGTATTTAATGCTCCTAAATCTCAGAGTTACTTCTGTGTATCAGTTTACAAGCAACACGTGGAGGGACAGGCCAGGGTGGACATGTTCACACACAGCCCCACTTCTAAGTGCTTGGCTTTATACTTTATGCACCATGTTGTGAAGAAGGAGCTGACTGCAGGTGATTTAACTAGGGACAAACAACACAGGGGATGCTGTAAAGAGAGATCATATTTTAGACAGAGAAGCACAGAGCTATGACTGAGCATTGAAGTGCTTCCTTCCTGACTCATATTAGGAGTATCTTTTCAAGAAGCTTTCTTCAAGTTGTTCATTTTGCAGCTCCCTTTTTTTTAACAAGCTTGATCATAATGTTTTCCTCTACAAAACAATAAGATGAACACTGCATTTTCAAGCTAGCAAATGAGCTGTGTGCATCCTGCCCCATTGCATTTCAAACCAGTTCCTGCCAAATCTCCCACGCAGGAAAAGTCATGAGCCTGATAGTGAGCCCATTGCAGAGCCTGGGAAACTCAGGCTTCAAATGCAGTTAGTTCCCAGGAGAGGTGAAAAAAAAAAGTGTCAGTGAGATGACTTTCTGAAAGAAGAGTCCTAGCTAAAAGTGAGGGCATACACATATAGAAACCTTTGGATGGTGTTCTCTGGCCTGTGTCATAGCAGATGGTTTGAGTCAGACTAGATAATAGCAGTCGTCCTTGGTGCTGTGTAAGCCATAAATGACATGAAGATAGCAATGTACTCTTCTGTTAAACATTACTTTCATTATGTTAAATGAAAATAATTTCAAAAATTATTTGAAACCATTACTAGGGTTACAAAGTCAGGCACACAGAGGCTAGGGAAAGCCAGAATTGAGGGAACACTGCTAATTTAAGTACATCCACTCTGATTGCCTTTAATTTCACAATTAAATATGCACATTGCTCTGTGATATGAGAGCCCATGAGGAAAAAGCTTTCTTCTCACCTCTCCTACCAATCCAGTGTGAGATCTGTACTGTGGGCTGCTAGGGACATCTGCCTCTGGGAACCCTGGGAGTAGAGATATGGGCACAAGGCTCCCCTCTCACACTGTCCAGAGCAGTGGGTATTGCTTTGAACCCTCACACCATCAGGGAGGGATCAGACATAGGCTTTCTTATTGAATGAGTGCTCCAGTTGGCAAGGCTCTGGGCTACACCCATGCAGACAGGCTTATGCTGAGATTCAACCCTGCCGTGCCCCAATCCATCAGTGGACTAGACATCAACCCTCAGATCCCAGCTGGAAAACAGAGGCAAGAGCATTTCCCTGCTGCACAGGAATGCTGCAAGGGCAGAGAAGTCCATTACAGACAGATTGCAATGTGCTCAGATAGCAACAGTTAAATAAATTGAAAAATTCCCACACAAGCCTGTCAGCTCTGCCACTGATCTTCTTCAGAGCAGAGGCTGGTAATTATAGCCCTGTACATTAAATTAAATGGTGAGTTTGTCCAACAAAGTGTAAGTGAATTAATTTTCACTTGTTCTCTATAAGATGTGAACTGAACTCATTTGTGTTCAAAGGACAGTGCTTTAATCCACTGCCTTAAGTGTTTTCTTGGTTCAGCTGCACCTCACATTGCATCACTCTGAAGCTTGTACAATTCCTGGCCAAATGTAGAAAAGCTGATTATTTTTTTTCCCCCCATTTTGCCTGGTGGTCGGTGACTGCATATCTGAAATTAGAATCATGGTCTTTGTTTACTATTCTGAGTATAAATTTTTCCTGCTTGAATTCCTTCTTTATTCTTGACATGGTTTCAGGCTTTTTAATTATTTGACACAATGAATATTTTCAACTTCACTTCATAACTCTGTGTATTTTAATTTCTTCTCCCCTTCTAAAAAAAAAAAAAAATTAATAAAATAAGTCATAATTTGTTTTGCCATTTGGAATAAGCAGTCTCCTGGAAGCTCCAGAGAGCTTTCATCTGTGGCTGAAGACAAGTGGCTGCCACCACCTAATCGGTGGCACACCCTGATGCCAGCAGTGTTCACTGTCAGTTTTCCATCCTCTGCCTCTGAACCCTCCTACAGCCATCTCTTCAGCCTGATGAGCTGAAGGCACTTTCCTCATCACATTGCATTAGCTGGGTGCTGTTCATGGATTTTCTTGAGAAGGAATTCAGCAGAACACACCCGTGTAGGGGGTGCTGGGGCTGCACGTGCTGTCACACACAGCCGTACCCTGAGCAGCCTGGTCTGGAGTAGCTCCTGAACGGGGTTGTCCACCTCCATTCTCCTCCCATTTCCACCCGTGGGGTTTCTCTGTCCCCTTCCCATGGCAGAAAGTCTGGCCCAAGCCTGTTACCTCTGTGTGGATGGGATAGCAAATGCATCCCAGGAGAGCCAAGAATCTTGTGTTCCCCCTCTGCCTGCTTAACTTGATACTATCTTCTGCCCTGGGTACACTGAGGAAAACTCTAGTCCCGAGCTGCTGGTGATTTTACTTTCCATCTGTGTTTTCCATGCTCTGGGTTTCCCAGGTAGGCTCAGAAATGACTCTGTGAAGGAAGGGTTTTCTGTTTTGTCAGACTCCATCTGGCTCTAGAACACATGCTCAGCAACAAAGAAAAAGGCACCTAGAAACTGGGGTACTTATCACCTAAGGATACATTTCGAACTCGGGCTGTAGGATGCATTGCTCCTAGTGAAAAATCCCTTAGTTTGAGAAAGAGTTTTCTTCATTTTGGGCACATCAATCTTTCTTACAGGCAACCTGGATTTTGTAGAATGGCTGACTGCAAATTGGTAGAAAATGAATACTATACAACACTGAGTCAAGGTCCAATCAGGAATCTTCAAAAGTGAATCAAAACTACAGGAAATCAGCTCCTCAGCCATAGTTTACAATTACTTAAATATATAGGGCTACTTCTGCCTGTACAGGTAAATGTATTTTTGCCTTAGTTTATGCTGTCAAAAAACACATTGCAAATAGTTTGTCTGCATCAGAGTGCTAACTCTTTTTGCTGGGAAGGGAGAGAAGTGGTTAATGTGCATCTTTTTATGGCTTTCTGGGAATAAAAGATGAGGAGATTGCTCCACACTTTTAAATGAAAGATGAACCAATGACAAAGATGTAAAATAAACCCACAGCCCACAAGTGCCTTTCATCAAATACGGCCCAATCAATACAAGGCTAAAAGAAAGTTACGCTGCTGGGGTAAAAATAACACATCCAAGATCACTTTGGAGATTGGACTAAATATAAAGATTAGGTTTTGCCCTGGGATTAGATTGTTTAATCCTTTATTTTGTATTTTTGTCTTTTAAATTACAGGATGGTTTGTTTAATTTAGGTCCTCTGTGGGAGGGGCATGTTAAAAAACCTAAGGAAACAAAGAGTGTTAATAATAGGAAGGGATCATAGAGGGAAGAAGAATCTGCTTCTATCTTTGTAGAGGCAGTTCCAAGCCCTACAGCCCTCCTAAGCCTCTCTGCAACAGAGTCTTGCTCAAGGCACTAGGATCATGCTTTTGGAAGGAGCTGGAGGCTTGAGCTCTCCAGATGTGACATCTGTTTGCTTTTGTGAAAGTTGTCACTTTTTGGCAGTGCTCAAAAAGCCAGAATGTATCTGGTGGTTTAGTCACCAGCCAAAGCAGTTGCTGGGGATGGATGGAGTTGGCTCAGTACTCCCACTGCCATGGACATGGGACTTATTCCCTGCTGGATTAGCTCATCAGAAGTCATTAAAGCAGCAAAAATGCTCTGGCACTTTTCAGCCAGCCCCTGTTTGATTGCATCCTAAGCCTGCCTTGGGATGGAGCTGGTTTGGCTGCCACTGCTGGTGAAAATGGTTTTACAATATGTCTCTTTGAAAGAAGTAGCAGAGAGTGTCTGTGCAGGGAAGCTCTGGTTTGCAGAACAACCTAGTCTAAAGTCAGTTAGAAAGGAGACACCGTAGACAATATTTTTTGTGGGGTGTAAACCTGGAATACTGGATCCATCTCTGGGCCCCCTAGTGCAAGAACACATTGACCTATTAAAGCAGGTCCAGTGGAGGAGCACGAAGTTAACCAGAAGGCTGGAACACTTCTGCTGTGAAGAAATGCTGAAAGGGTTGGGGTTCTTCAGCATGGGACCTTTTTACAAGGACTTGGAGTGTTAGGACAGGGGGTAATGGATTGAAGCTAAATGGGGCTACATTTAGATTAAGGGAAGAAATTCTGTACTAAGAACACATTGCCAAAGAAGTCAGGTTGGATGGGACTTTGAGCAACCTCATCTACTGAAAGATGTTCCTGCCCATGGCAAGGGAGTTGGAGTTAGATGATCCTTAAAGGTCCCTTCTGACTCAAACCATCCTATGATTCCCTGATTCTATATGTGCAGTAACTTAATAACAAAAATAACAGGGAAAATAAGAGGAGAGCTGCTGTGAGCATGCAAATGAGGCAAGTGTTCTGCTGAAGTTCCCACCTCACTGTGGGAATTCAGAGGAAAAACAAATTGAATTTCTGCCCACGATGCTACCATTAGAAGTAGGTTCTAACAGTAAAGCTCAAAAACTAATTAGAGAGTGATCTATCTCAAGGTGAGTTGGGAGAGGAGAGATATGTCTCATCTGCCTTTGAGTAGAAGTGAGATTTTTTTCATGATTTTATAAAAAGACTTTCTTCATTAAAAGAATTGATACACAGCTAGAGAAGTAGTGACTTTAGTGGGATAATCAACAATTTTTTACTATCAAAGGAGATCTTACAGGAACATGAAAGCCAGTCTGCTGTGTTATAGGCATCTGTTTCAAACAAACATATTTGTATTGTAAACATAAAGATTTTATATTTGGGCATAATTATGTTCCTTCTTGCTATTGACTACCCTCCAGGCATTTTTTTTTTCTTACTTAAAAAAAAATCAAACTGTGAACATTTTATAACTTCTAGATGTAATTTTTATTGCTTGTTACATGTTCATGGGAAACAGAAGCTGTATGTAAGAAGGAATGATAGAATTATCTGCTCTTCCTTAGGACCATATTCAGCCCTATTGGCACCTCACAGCATTTTAGAGACTTGATTACAGTTAGAGCAAGGTTCCATTCAGTCCTCATTGCCAGTCTACTTGCTTAAATCTGGAGTGAACTGCTTCAACCTTCCAGTATATGCAAGTGCATTAAGTAGATTGAGACATAATCTGCAGGATAGCACACATACCAATGCAGTGTTTCACTACTAAAACAGCTCCTGTTACAGTCTGTGCTCTGTTCTTTACCATTCGACCAACTCGTTGATGTAAGATTGTGATGTTTCAAACTCATCTCCAGTATTCTTTTAAACTTATGTAGCTCTTACTGCTGCCCACTTGGTTGTCAGTCTCTTACTGACAAAGCATGCACACTTCTCTACTAAAATGGGATACAGCAGCTAAATCTGGTTCTCTTTCACTCATGTAGAGATCCTGGGAGTTGCAATGGATTGGCACACTTTACAGGGAGCAGAATATGATCCTCTGTATGTGGTTCATCACCTTTCTCTGGGTAGATGCTAAAGAAAGTCAGCTCTGCTCTAGAAGATTCACATCCTTCCAACCCACATCCACCGATCGATTCTTCTCTATAAATTGTTGTAGTGTTGGAGATAGTTTTACTACCTACTGAGGTTTCTGATTCACTGCTTTATTTGAAGTGGCACTTTCTATTTCAAGCCACTCTGATTCAATCACTTCCGAGCTTGTTGCATGGAAAAGTTTATTTTGGTCATCACTGCCTTCACAGAAGTCACAGCTCCAAGAAGATGCTTCACAGATTAGGTTTGTGCTGCTGCCCATGTCCAGACACTCTGAGTTGACAAATGTCTCTTAAATTCTGTGCATCCAAATGGCCTCATGTTCCCTGCAATTTCTGGAAGAAAAGCTGTCTTTGTTTACATGTGGAGATGGAGACAGAAACTCAATGGCTTCTGGCTTCTGTCATCAGAATGAAGATGAAAGTGTCTGGAAACATAGTATGTGGGCAGTAGAAGATAATGGGCCAGCTGGAGGGAGAAATGACATCTCTGCAATGAAAACTGTGTTGTGGGCAGCACTTGGCAATGTCTAAACCAAGGATAGATGCTGAAGAACATGGAAAAACAAGTGAAAAGGCTGTAAGGGTGAAGAGCAGACAGGTTATGGAGTTCCCTTCTCCAGAGACTTTCAGAACCCACTTGGCTGTGTTCCTGTACAACCTGCACTAGGCAAACATGCTTTAGCAGGGGGCTGGATTAGATGATGGCCACAGGTCCCTTCCCACCCATACCATTCTGTGCTTGTGTCATTGTGGGATCTCTGATGTGGTGCAGAAGAGAAAGTGACTGAAAAAATGCATAGATGGGAGAGAAACAAAAGTGGTGGGAAAAAATATAGTCAAGATTGTGAGGAGACTATTATTGGGCAGAATTAACATTTGCCAAAGTCAAAGCAAAGGTTGTTAGAAGGACCATAAGATTAAAGGAAAAGTTTTGTCTCTCCTCCCTAATCAGCTCCGTGGTTCTGCTTTGCTTTTTCCTTTTTTTTTTTTTTGGAATATTACAACTAAATGTTTCTTGATATTAAACTCCTCCTTCTCTGATTATAAATTAGAAGAGAAAGTTGTGACATGATTATGAAATGTGGTGTTACTGAGGAGAGAAGAAGAGGGGAACTGCTGTTAGGAATACCATAAGGCTTGGGAATAAGGCTTCTGATCAGGAGCGATGTTGAAGGCACTGTGTGAATCGTGGGCCAAGGATTTAGTGTGTCTGCAGAGTGAAAGGAAGACTTATGACTTACAATTTCCTGCAAGGAAACTGAGTGGTAAGGTCTGTCCTACACTCTTGGGAGGAATCACTGATAGAAGTAATTTTATTTCTCAAATTCATAGCACTGTAGTACTGGAAAGAACCTCCAAAGGTCACCCAGTACATCCACTGCCCAAGGCAGGGCCAACTTTATGTTATTCTTGTCAAACTTGCTCTTGAAGATGCCTGGTGCTGAAGATTCATACACTCCCCAGACACCCCATTCTCTTGCACCCTGACTTTCATATACAATGTCTACAGATCATTTTTCCTGTTGTACAGACTGGTGGTTATTAGTAAAAGACATTGAGCTACTGTTTTGAAAGTCACTTTGTAGACTGGGTGAGATGGACTTGTCAGGACTGCAAGGCAGATCTCTAACTCCTGCTGCATTGCATTGATACAGAGGCTCTGCTGCTTTAGTCACCAGTACCCATGGCACAGAATGATGGTGGAGTCCAACACCTGCCTCTGGCATCGTGCTGAAGCACGGGGTGTGCTGCAGTTTGGGATCTCAGTGACATCTTTCCCATACTCCAATATAAACACCTGAGATTTTGATTTATTTATTTTTTAGAATTTTGATATTGATTTGGAATTTTTCCCCTGGGAAGACAAAGCTGGAGACCCTGCCCCTGCTTTTTTTAATCCAGAAAATAAGGAATCAAATGTGGTTTTGCTTGGGCTGCTGTCAGGTTCCTTAAAAGGAACACACTCCAAAATGACAGAGAACTGATAATCTGGAAGATAACTCTGCAGCTTGAGTGAGAAAAGTTGTTTCAAACTTTTGTGGTGTATCCTTGCAAGATCAGAGTGGATTCAGTCCTCACACTTCTTTCTGTTTTTATTATATCAACAATACTCTAACGTTTCTCAAAGCTTTTATCATTTTGCTATTGATACAGAAATAATGCATTGAATTGAATAGATTGAATAGATTCACATGCTCCAAAATGGCATTCCCAGCACAGAAAGAAATCAGAGAATTAACCCCTTTGAGTTTGTGCAGATATAGGGAGAAATTACATGTCTGTTTCAGGAAAAAGGGAAAATAAAACAGGATAAGTATTAGGTTTAAATTTTCATGTAAGATGTTAGCTCCTCATGTCAAGAACTCTGTTTAAATGCATGGCTCTAAAGCACATAATGAAGTGTAGCACTGATTTAGATGTTTCCTCCTGTCTGTCATATTAGCAACATCTAATAGGAATAATAAAATTGTCTTTGTATCCCTCTGCCATGATCCAGGGCAGGCAAACCAAAGCACCAGCACTAAATACACATTTAATTGCCAGTTACAGTTTCTAACCTTTGAAAGGTCTTTCTGAAGCATGAAGAACTTGGCTTGTGGAGAACAACTGGTCCCCACATACTTGCCTTGAAAAACTGGTGTCAGTGGAGATTCTGAAATAGCAAGAACTTTGGGTGAATTTAATGTCACTAAATGGTACAGGGACCCTGGGTGACAGCCCAAGATGCATGTGCTGGTACAACTGGTGTGAACTGGAGGATGTTCAGCTCTTCGCATCGGGTCCCTGTGTGCCCGTGGATGGACCTGTGTGTCTTGTGCTGTCCTCAGGCAGTTGACTTCTCTCTGCCATCTGTGTCTGGGACAGTTTGTCTTTCAAATGGCCACTGGAGCCCTACTAAGATATTTCAGAAGTGTATTGAGACAGTTCATCCTGCAAAATGTGCTTTCACAGTTAGTAAAGCATTAGCCATGGTGATAAAAAGGCATAATATGTGGTGTTTGTTTTTTCTGGCAATAGTGATTTTTGTTTTTTATTGCACTTTTGAAGCTGAGCAGATTGAAGTCTCTACAGGATTTTCTGAGTGATTTGGTTTTGATTTTCATCTGGAAGATTATTGTTTCCTCACAGACAATAAAAAAAAAGACCCACAAAAATAACTGCTTGTCTGGGTTTCTGACAATAACACGTGTATGCCCCAGACACACCAGCCTTGGAGCTTGTCTGAAATACCCTAGGAAAAACAACCTCTTCAGACAAAAATCTTGTCTCTTTGGTCACTTTTTGCTTTGATATCTTCTTATTTAAAACTGTCAGGTAAACAATGTAGCTTAATAGCTGGCTTAAGAAGGTCTAAGTTTGCACTGCTTTCTGCCCCAGCAGCCTGCCATGCCCCAAAACCATCCCTCGTGGCAAAGCAGGGAGTGCTGGGGGAGCTTGATCCAGCACCGTGGTGATGCAGGCAAAGAAATGAGGCTCCACCCGGAGTGACTCCCCAGGACCTCACAGCCCAGGGCATGGGGAGGGATGGGACCAGCCTTTTTGACAGCAATATCAAACTAAGTAACCAGGTTTTAGTTTGCAGGTGATTTAGCCAGGACTAGTGAAGCCCAGGGCATTAATACCAACTGTAGCTGGTGATGATTTCTATTGACCCAGGGACTGTGGACTGCAGCAGTTCAGGGTGAGCTCTAAGCACTCACTTTGGATACCACTGTGAGGAGGGAGGCAGAGTCTAAATTTCAGCCACCCTTAAACTGACTGTGAAATGTGAATCAGAGCCGTGGTTTAATTCTTTATTATGCTGAAGAGGTTCAAAGGGATGTGTTACTTTTTACCTCCAAGCTCTTAGCAGCAAAGGCAACAAGTTGGGAACAGCAAAAGCCAAACACAGGGCAGAGAGATCAGTGTGTGTGCCTTGTGTTTAAAATGAAACACTTGGCTCACCTGCAGTGTCAGTTGTCTTCTACAATTCTACCTCATCATTTTTCCTGAAAATGGGTTTCCAAAACTAAGAGGAGTTTTATGCACTGAAACTGTCTGTCAGCACCTCGGAGGCAGGGCTGGGGCAGCAGAAGTAACTGCAGGCAGAAGAGTCTGTCAGGAGCTGCATAACATTCCTGTTGTAAAATGTAACTGCTGAAATGAGGTGGACCAAAAAGAAAACCAACAAATGAGGAATTAAGTGGCCAGAGAACTGGGCTCATGACCTGCTTCTTTAAAAGCATTCCTGCTCTTTCTGCATTTGCACCTGGATGTGTGGACACTCTTCATGTAACTCCAAGAGCTTCCCAGAAAATGGGGAGGGAGCAAATCTCTCCAGATCCCCTGGGAAGCAAAAATGACACAGAAAAAAAATCACTGTCTCGATCCCTCAAAGACAACAGGCAGGTGTGAGGGAACGGGAAGAGATGCACAACCACAGTCCATCACTAGGAGGATGCTGTGAGCTGCAGCTGCTGGACTCTGTTACCTGAGAGCTAAGGGAAGTCTCAGCTGCCCAGCAAATGTCAGGAAACAAGAGGCTCTGGTATTGCACAAGGTTTAATCTCCTAACCTTAAACACATTTTAACCTTTGTGTTTAATACCTGCCAGTAGACCTGCAGCCCATTAATATCACTTATGACTACTTTGGTTTTTAATCCATTTATTCTTTGGGCCTGTGTGATACATCACAGCAGTGAGTTCCACAATGTAAGTGGCATGGTGTTTGTGCAGACTGCTTATTCTTGTGGCATACTTATCATGAGAAGTAGTCAACATCTCAGACTCTAAGTGCAAAAAGCCTTTCTAGCTCTTCTTTTACCTGTCACCTTAAGGCGAAATGAACTTCTGTAGGGTAGGAATTGTGGGATCTTTCACCTGTATTTTCTACTCTGTTGAGATTTTTTTTCATAGCATTCACTTCCCTTTTATTTCTTTTGCTGCCGTGCACATCCTTCAGTTACAATAAATCACATTTCATTGGTGTTTCTAGTGGGTTTCAACACATTCCAGTACTTCAGATTCTCCTTTAGATTTTGTTTTTATTTTTTATTCTCGTGTTGTTCTGTTGTTCATCAGCCATTCTTGACATAGAGGCTCACAAAGTGGATTCAGGCTGATCATAGTTTATTAACAGAAGCCTCAGCACTAGCTCAGTGCACAGCCCCTAAAAACCCCCATAGCCAAACACTGTTTTCAGTGGTCTTGACAAAATGTGGATGATTTTATTAATTAGCTGTTTTTACCTTATCAGCTTCAGATGAGTTGCCAGTATATAGCTTTCCCAGTCCATTTATCTTTCCAATTACTGCTTATAGAGATGTCTCTTTAATCCTCCCTGCAGAAGATACCTATCTGTACCTTTGCAGACAATGTCCTTCTCCAGCATCTCCATTCTCTAAACCAGTGCAAACCAAGAGATTCTTGGGTCTCATGATAAGCATGCTAACAATATACATAAGATCAAAATTTTTGTTCCAAGAGGCAAATCTAATACAAATAAAGGAAGCAAGACTGTTGCTTTTGGTAGCAGATTGGATGTTGAAGGTGGCAGAGCCTACCCAACTCAAATTCAGCTGCTACGAGTGGACACAAACCTTCTTGGGCAGTAGGGCTGTAAACTCAAGCCCTGTGCAAATGAAGGTATTAGTTATGAGCTCGTATGATTTTCTTCTCTGAGTGGTAGAAAAATCACTCATTATGTATGGGTGGAAAGGTTGGCAGATTATTTAGGAAACAATGGCAGAAGAGGCAGTGTGCTGATCAAGGCTCAGGTCTGGTGGTTTATGGCAGTTATAAAAATTGAACTGTTATTTACTGTTCACAGTAAAGCTTTCTGAGCAAGCAGTACTGTAAATTATAATGAAACTTACAGCTCCTGATCAAATATACTCTGCATGTATATGCTTCTTATGTAGCTTATGCTTCTTACGTGGCTTATTTACAATCCTCTAACTATCAAAGAAAACACAATAACTTTGAGATGAAATGAGTTATTATTTTGTGTGTCCTAACTTGCAAGGCCAGTCAGGCAGGGGTGCAAGGTGAGTCAGACAGACCTATGCTTCTTCTTGCATAAGTGCCCTCACTGCATGCAGATGGCTAAAGAAGAGAGCTCTGACAGTGCTGGTGTGTGTGCACCATCATGGTAGTGACAGGACGAGCTAGAGCTGCAGATGTGAACATACACCTGCTTTCACTGACAGACCTGTCCTATAGACCACGTTCCTGCATAAACCCTGGTTTGGCAGTGAAGTGGGGAAAGAGAATTATGGTAACCTTTTGTGGAAGAAGTCTTGGCTCAGGGTCCCTTGAAGCCTTATTGGGTTTAGTGCCCTGACTTATTTTTCAGTTGTTATGTCAGCTGTGGAAAACTGGGACTGGATGTTAATGCAAACAAACTTCTGCAGCCTTTTGAGACCTGGTGTCAAACAGGGGCAAAAACCACCTCTCAATAGAAATTTAGTCTATGTGAAAATGATGATGATGACATTGAATGTGTTCAAAACACCCCCTTGGAAAAATGCTTCAAGTTACTGCAGGGAAAAGTAGTTTAGTTCTGGCCCACTGCTACATTAATTACAGTGTGATGGCTCTGATGTGCCTGTCCTAAGTGTTTATCAGTGGACAGGTTTGACATGTGAATGCACTACTGGGGAGCTGCAGGTCACTCTGTGTCAGCTGCTCCATGGTCATTACCCACAGAGTTGAACTTCTCTTACGGGTTCTGACAGTAAATGGGAGTGAATTGGAGCTAATGCACTTAATGAAAAAGGGACAGGTTAACTTCTGTTCTCTGGGGACTGAAAGCATGAACACAGGTCAGCTGCTGTTGAGTAACTGGTGTACACTGACTTACTGGTCTGTGGAAGGGATTCCTTGCTTTAGATCAGTGTTTTTAAAACTGGTTTTTGCAGATCAGCAACCCTTCTCTCTGAGAGCAGCAGTACTCTGCAGTAGATACTAATGCCCATCTCCATTTTAGGAATATAGAGGCTATTTTTCCTTAATGACCAGATGAAGTCTCATTTTGTCCTCGCTTGCTGGCTGAAATTTAAAACAGAATGGCTCCTCTTTGCCTTAAGTGTCCGTGGGTCTGTTATGTGGCTGGCTCTGTGGTCACTGTGTCAAAGGTGTTTGGTGATTGCAACCTGGATGCCCGAGTTCAAAAACCTCACAGGCCTCTCATTTACATGGTTCGTGGAAAAAAACCAGTCCTGTGAAACATTTGTGGCTGGTCTCTATGTAGTGGAGATCATTTCAGAAAGTTGATGAAGTGGGGGAATGTCAGGGGAGGCTGGGACTAAATGAGACATGTGGATCTGCCAGGTGCTGAAATGTCTTGTTTCTTGCCAGCATCAAGGGAATATCAGAGCAGGTGCTTTATGGCCAGGGTGGAGGATTGTGCATCTGCCCCACGCCTCATTCCTGGGAGGGGAACGGACAGGAGAAGGCAGTGGCATCCAGAGAGGTCACACTGTCCAAACCCTGTTGGAAGGAGGTATCTTAGGGGAAATAGTAACTCAGTTTTGTCCTGGGAATGGCAGGCAGGCATTTGGATCTCTGCTTACTGCCTGTGTTCACTGTGGTTTCCAAAGAAGAGAAGGCTTTTAGTACCACTCAGTGCAAAGTGCTGATTTCTGCCATAAGGGAGGCAGCCATGAAATTTAGCAGGTTTTTCTTCCTTCTTCCCTCCCTGTTACATCTGCACTCTGTTTTCTCAAAATATCTTTTCTACCACTGTGTCTTTTGCTGCCTTCCACCATGCCCAGCCCAATAAACCTTTGTTTTACTGCCTAGCATAATGTGAACCTTAAGAAGTGTTAAGCACTCTGAAGTCACTAAGCTGCATGCTAGATCTAACTGCTCTGCTTTTCTATGTTCTTCTTTTCTCCACATCTCTAGGCTGAAGTGTTCTCATTAAAAGCATAATATCTGCTCTCTTCAAATATAGGCATCAAATTAATTAGCAACAGCTTTAAATGAGGTTAAGGACTTAGATCATGAAGTCTTGATCCAAAGATCACAGAGAAAAATCCCAAGATCTCTCTTTTCTGTCTTGCTGTCTATACAGCAAAAGGAACAAGGAAAATGCAATGCAGATACACTGAAGAGTGATGAGACAAAGTCTGTGTAGAATCTTTATTCCCTTTGGAGATACAAATTCAAAGCATGGAAAGGGTTGAGACTCTCTGACCTACACAAAGCCTCCAGACACTCAGAAGCATTTCCTTGGCTGCTGCAATAGGCATCTTCTGAAAATACTGCCCCATTTAGAGTTTCTGAGCACCAGGAGTTTCTGAACATTTAACTCAGTGGAAATGAAGACAAAACATCCCACAGCTTAGTGCTTGCAAGGAGACAAACTACCAAACATATCCCATTGCCAGATGTTGCCTACTTAGCTGCTTTTATCAGCTATCACCTGCTTTTATCCCCTCAGTAATTAATATGTGCCATCCCCAATCCTCAGGCAAAAGTTGTTGCAACTAGGTTAATATTAAATACTTTTGGCTTATTAACATAATAATTTTGTTTTTGCCCAATTAAGATCTTTAAGGGATTATCTAGTTTTTTTCCTCCCCATATGGCAGCCCTAAGAGCTCAGTAGTTATTGATCAGCCCTTCACCACAAATCCTAATGGAACCACGAGAGCATGTGATACAGCTCTGATCTGTCTCTGCATTACTAATGAATGCACTTCAAGCAAATGAGATTAACTTCAGCTTTATGTAGCTCATACAGAAGCTCCAAAAAATACATCAAGTAAGGGTCCTCCTGATAATTTTGACTTTATTAGAGATAAAAGTCTTATCATGACCTGGAGTAGCATCCTAATGTTTTTGAAAGCTGCCAGTTTCAACCTGTGTCTTTCTTCTGAATCAGCACACCACACTTGCGTTCTGCAACAAGGAGAGATCAGCAAGTGAAAAGGACCATGATACCACTACAGCCATGGGGCTCTACATGATCTCAGCACCCATGTTAACAGCTTGCCTTGTCAATGCACATTTTCTCCAATCATCAGTGGCTCAGGTTTTACACTACCACATCTCTAGGGTGCTACAAGGCCAAAAAATTCCTAATGATTACCAGCTCTTTGGATACTGTGTTAATCAAGCCATATTAGTTGCCAGGAAAAAAAAGTGTCACTAGTTGGTTGGGGTGGTGCCACATGAATTGGATGATAGTTTATTTTAGGTAAGCTGTTTTAATTCATTTTAGCAACATTTCACACTTGTTCTCAGAACTCTGAAACTCTAACGAGGACCATTTTAGAAATAAAAAATGTATGGCATGAGGCTATTTGATGCTGCCATTAAGGCACTTCACTGCTGTATTCCTGGATCATCAGGGGAGGAGAAGGGATGCCCTTCAGATTAGGAAGCTGCACATTACAGTGCACAGCTGCATGAATGGAGCCTGAGTGCATTTAATTCAGGGGAAAAAAAAAGTATAGTGGTGGCCAGTAAGAACTGCCTTATATAAGAGAAGTGGTAAACAGCCATGGGGTGTGTAATCAAGAGGGAGAAAAGCCTCTGGACATGACACATCAAAACACTTAGGTTATTTTGTCACTGGATCCCTGTCACTCAGAGAACCCAGTGGCAGCGAAGACATCTCTTGCTTACACCATCTTACTCTACATGATAAACACCCTTTCTTTGTGGATGGCATCACGCTTTGCATTTCCAGTCACACCAGTTTGGCTGTGTCCTGATATTATCCAGCCTCCAGCTGCTAGTGCAGGGAGCTTTTCTCTGTTTCTGTATTGTGTATGAAGAATAGAGTAGGAACAGTGAAGGGCTGGTAAGGTGCTGCTGTTGTGCAGGTGTTCTCAGCACTTGCTTTAAGTCCCTGGTGACTAAAGGGTTTAGTCAGGGGGCTGAAACTAGGCTGCTGACTCTGCATTTAAACCCCCAAATGGAAGTGGACTGGCTTTGGACACCCACAAAGACACTTTGGGGAATTCTCATACAAAGACTACAGTATTAATTCTCTCAGGTTCCAGCTGTAATCATTCCATTTCTTGCTCTAGCTCTCTTGGTAAAGCTTGATTGATTATGGATTGCTTGTGCCATTATTTTACTCTACTTCTGCAGAGGGTATCATATTCATTCTTAGCCTGCTTGTCTAAAGGAAGGGAGATCAGAGATCCCAGTGTAAGACAGGTAAATAACCTTTATTTGTCTCTGGGTGCTGGAGCACCTTCTGGAGGCATGTGCAGCTCTGAGCTTGTGTTCCCCCTGATGGCAATGGATCAGCTTCTCTCAGGGTTTTGTCAGTGTTCCTAAAAACTGCACCCAGGGAAATGAAGCTCTGGTGAGTATTTATTACTGTTAACATTGCATTCTGCTATCAAAGACAGTCCCAAATTAGTATCCTGGGGTTTGACTGCGGCTCTCTGAATGTTTGGTCATTTCCAAGAACAGCTTTATGTGAAAGCAGATGAAGTTTGTCACCTTAAAGAGGGATGCTAGTAGTAAAGAAAGTGATCTCTGCTGTAGATTTCAGTAGGAAGATGCTGATTTCTAGAAGATAGAAAACATTTCAGGGTTTAAGGGCTGACTTACATTCATGGTTACCTGAGGGATAGCTCACTGTGGTATAATAACAAGACAATCTCTCCTCAGTGCAGTGTTGCCATATGTTGTTTCCTACGTGAGCTCCTTAAAAGCTCCCTGTGCTATCACCTGGTGCCCATTTTTGCACCTCCTGCTTGGGGTAGGAACTCCACAAGAAACTCTTCTTACATTTTGACTCTGTGATTGGAAGCTGCAACAGCTTCAGTGTGTTCCCTCTGCAGTGGAGGACACAGAAGCTGCATTTGCTGTGATACAATATGGTCCTCAGCCCAGCCATGGAGCATTAAACCATGGGCAGGCAGCAGGAAGGGTTGCACTGTGACTGCAGAGTTATTAGGACTGCTGTGACAAGCAGGTCATACTTAGTTAAGCAATCTGCTTGTTTCCACTCTTCCCCAGTAAGAGAAGAGGTCAAGAGGAGTTCAGTGTAATTAACTGTAAAGAGATACATGGGATGGAAAAGTAAGAAGCAGTGTTTATTTAAAGAGGTATAAAACTGGTAAAAAAAAAAAGAAATCCCTACCAGAGAGAGCCATTAGAATCAGCTTTGGTTAGGAATGCTTCTGTAATAAAATGCTGCAACTCCATAAAAAAGATTGTAAAACTGTCTGAACAAAACCCCAGGAATAGATTTCTGCAGCCCGGGAGCCACAAGGGACAGGAGCAGCAGGTACTGCTCCCAGCTTCTGTACCTCAGGCGTGTGGGAAGCTGCATTCCCCCCACTGCACAGTGAGCTGCTGTTGTCCAGTGGCTGAAATGGAAATGTAGGCATCCCAGAGAGGAGCTATCCCTCCTGAATGAAGGGAGAACGATCCTAAACACCTCTTGTGTCCTAGAGCTCTCTCAAAATGCTGGTGTTGTCTTGTGAGCACAGCTCTGTTAGTCTTATTGGCAGTTAGTTTTATGTTTGAATCCTTATAGGTCTCATTTCTAAATGGTTTCTCTTCCATACATTATCAGTCATATTCTGAGGTAGCTTTCCTACTCTGAAGAAAAAAAAATAAAAATTAAAAAGACAAATGCCCAGTTGAAATTGTGATTGTTATAATCATATTTCAAATTTAACAAAGGTTGAAAAATGTCCTGTCATCAGTTAAGATGGACATTAACTCCTGCCCGTGGATCAAATGCTCTTTTTAGCTAAAGGATTTGTCCTGTTATTGCACTTTCATAAGCTCTCACTACACCTTTTGGTGCTGTAAAAATAATAATAACCATCCCAATGTCACCAAACATAGGGAATGTAAGTTTTCTCTGAAAAAAGGACTATTAAAACTGTAGGTTTTGGTTCACCATCAAGGAACATTTTCTATTTCTCAACAATATATGAGCTTTTGGATTTGTAAGGAGAATAGAGATTCAAAAATAAACCCCCTTCTCTCTAAAAGCTCAGATTTCACACACAGTGATTTATCATTATTGCTTAGTGGGATAAATTTCTAACTAAAATTTACAGTGTTTTATAAGCCTCAGAAGATATTTTCTATGTCTCAGAGTCCCCTGATCTTAGGGGAAAATTCAAATCATATAGTTCAGGGAAGAAAGGAACCTTGCCATCCAAAACCAGACCTGAAATCCACCTTGTCTAGTATCCTGCCTCTGACACTGACCCATAGGAACTGCTTCAGGGGGAAGACAAGGAGCTTGGCAGAAGACAGATAGGTTAATTTGCTTCCCCATACTGGCCTCTAATCACAGGAGATTGGCTTAAGTCTTGATGGATGAGGTTTCAGAATCCTTGAGCATGAAGCACTCCTAGGACAGAGGAGGTAGATGGCAAGGAAGGGACAAAGTTCCAAAGCTCACAGGAGTGCTGCAGAGGGGAATAGACCCTCATGGAGGGGAGCTGCTGGGGAAGCAGATGAGGTCAGAAATCAAGACTTTCCCCTGATTACATGTGGACACTGATAAAGTAAATGAATCTGTTCAGATGACACTGACCTTTTGTAGGCCCACAGATAAGCCCTTCCAGGGTCCCCCTCAGGACCTGTCCTCCACACATGACAATAATTTCTACCCAGATATCAACCTGAACCAAAGCCATGTGGTGAATTTGGTATTAATAATGAAAGGCATTGCATCTTACAGTCTGTGCTCAGCTGGCTGTGCTGATCAGGCTCAGATCATTATCCAGTTGTTTCAAAGCTGTTTTGAATCCATATATTTCAGGAATACTGCAATGGCAGACAGGCCAGTTTCAAAGAAGGCAGGATAAACCCAGGCATTTCATTTGAAGAGATTGGAACGATGAATTAATTTGGAAGGAGTCTATTTCTGTTCAAAGCAAGTGAAACCATTCTCTGAAAGTGCCTTTGAAGGGTATTTCATACATTCTTTGCTTTCTTCTCTCTGTCTCTTTTAGTAACTCAGCAGACTCTAGACCTGGATGCTGGGAATAGCAGTGTGCACAGCTTGAACAGCTACTCCCTGGGAACCATTAATGTTTGTTCCTACCCTTGGAAAATAGGAAGGTGCTAAACCCTGCTCAAGGGAGTCTGAGGTCATGACCATCCCATGACTGCAGGGTGGAGACTCTACATCCTTGGAGATATTAAAACCTACCCAGTTTGACCAACCCCATATAGCTTTGGAGGAGGCACCTGTTGTTCATGGGATTGGGTCAGATGAACTTGCAGAGATCCTTTTCAGATCTGAATTTTCTGTAGGCTTCTCTGCTAACAGAGAAGTTAAGGACACCTTGGATTATAAACTGCCAAGAGGCATAGAAAGGGTCACAGAAGATTTGGATCTACACAGTCTAGTCTAAACCAACTGAATCCCTTTGGGATACAAATTCCTTATGCTCCCAAGAGGAGCTTACCAAGAGGAAATAGCTGTCTGAAAAAATGCATCCCTTACCTCATATATCTCTGAGCAGTAATTTGTAAAGAAATTAAGGTCCATTGTTGCTTGGGACTTTGTTTTCCTAGGTGCTCAGTGCTTGATCCTGCTCTCAGAATCACTTCAGCCTGAGCTTTAGGTGGGGAATGTGATTATTGACATGCCTGAAATTATGGCTGTGCTGCTGTGCTTTGTCAGATGAGAGTGACATTGCTCAGCACCAGCCACAACTGAGCCCTTGCATAAGCTTACCTTTGTGGCAGGGATTTCTTAAGCTTAAAAAACAAGGTCACTCAGAGAGAGATATTTAGATTTTTTTATATATACTGTGGAAGTACTTGCAGAGTTTTATCATGGGGGGAATTGTAGTGTACTGGTTATTATTTTTTTCTTGTTATCTTGTATCTTCTTAAAAAGAAACAGAGTTTGACTTTGAAAATAACATTTGAGATGACTCACAACAAATTTGCCTCCCATTGAGGTGCTACACAAATGGTTCTCAGGTAGGGGTGTAATGATTTGACACAAGTGTGTAAGAGGAAATGTCAAGTGAATTTTTTTTTGAGAAAAATGTTTTATTAGTTTCTTCTGCTGAGTTTTATAATGAACAGCAATGACAAGAACAGAAACTTTCCTTATTTGAGTTCCATTTGCATTTTCAAGAGTAGAGGAAGAAAGGGCAGAAAAGTTTTAAATAGAACTATGTGGAGAAGGGAGTTTCCATACCGAGGGCGATGTCAATACCTTAATATTTGTATGCATCTCAAAATGAAACAAGCCTGTGTTTTAAAAGTTGCAGTTCTGCAAAAAGTTGATTCACGAATTATGTAAAGGAATTTTTTTCCACAGTTTCTATGAAAAAAAATGCTGTTTGGAAGTGTTGGTGAAGCAAAATAATGATTCACAGACAGAATATTTGATATTTATGTAGTTCGCAGAAGAATGTGCAGTTATAGATGAAATATATAGAAATATAGAGACAATATAGAAAACAGCCCTGCAGAGAAGGACTAGGGGGTGCTGATAGACAAGAAACTGGCCATGAGCAGCCAGGGTGTGTTGGCAGCCTAGAAGGCCAATGGCATCCTGGGCTGCATCACGAGAAGTGTGGCCAGCAGATGGAGAGGGGATTCTGCTGCTCTACTGTGCCCTTGGCAGATCTCACCTGGAGCCCTGTGTCCAGCTCTGGAGCCCTCAGAACAAGAGGGACATGGAGCTGATGGAGTGGGGCCAGAGGAGGGTCACAAAATTGATCAGGATCAGGGGGCTGGAACAGCTCTGCTGCGAGGACAGGCTGAGGGAGCTGGGATTGTTCAGCCTGGAGAAGAGAAGGCTCTGGGGAGACCTCCCAGTACCTGAAGGGGGCCTGCAGGAGAGCTGGAGAGGGGCTGTTCACAAGGACATGTAGGGATAGGATGAGGGGCAATGGTTTTGAACTAGAGAAGGGTAGATTTTTACTGGGAGGGTGGTGGAGCACTGGAAGGGGTTGCTCATGGAGGTCCCCATCTCTGGAGACATTCAAGGTCAGGCTTGAGGAGGCTCTGAGCAGTCTGGTCTAGCTGAGGATGTCCCTGCTCACTGCAGGGGGTTTGGACTAGATGACCTTTAGAAGGTCGAGGCATTCTATGATTCTACTTCTCAGTGGTATCAGGGATTCTGTATTGGTCACGTGTGCTTTCTCCAGGAGTCATAGCTGGTGTGGAACACCCAAATCACTGTTGCAGTGGTTATATCACTGGTGATAAATCTGAGAGTGATTGATCCACAAATGGTTTGTTAAAAATGAATTTAATGCCTTGTGTAATGGTGGCTCCAGTGCTGCCTTCTCTGAAGTCCTTCCTTTGAAGTTTTGTTGCTGTCTTCTTCAATATCAGGATCAGGTATTTCTGCATGAGTGTTGCCACTCGAGGCAGCTCTGTGTATGACCTGTTTCCTTGATCAAGATTTTGTACTGACCTCTGCAATGTTTGTGTCTGCTGTACTGCTGGACATCTATAGCTCAGCCACACAGCCTGGAAGACTTTAATGTTGTTCTCTTTTCTTTTCCTTTCTTTTCTTCGGCACTTTGAGAGTGTGCCCACTCTCAAATATGTGTGTATTTTGCTTTTTTTTTTTTTTAACATTCTGAAATGGTTAGAGAAATTGGATTTCATAATCTGAATGCAGCTAGAAAGGATTTTATGCTTCACATCTTTTATTCTTATGCTAGGCCATCATGACCTCACAAGAAAATCCCCAAGTATATCCCAGTTGACAAAACATTCATCACTTTTACTTATCATTAGATCCATCCAAATGGAATAAGAATTAGACATCTGATTTTCTTCATAGCCTTCCTCCTAAACACACTTATCAGACCCCCACTAAGTCAACAGCCTTGCTTTGCTGCTTTGCAATTTCATCCCTTTATGACAGAACAGTTATGTTACTGTGATTGTTTCCTTCTTCCAATTTTCCTTGCTTTGAAACTGTTTCTCCTTTGGATATTTCTGATTATTATTGATGTTGTTATTATTATTTAGGTTGCTTTTCTGAGGCATAATAAGGCTTATAAATGTGTGTGTGTGTGTAATAATTTTTGAACCATTGCCCAGTTTCAGTCGAATTGGCGAAGAGTGGCAAGGTAGCAAGAATATTCAAATTCAAATGGATTTGTGGAAATTGGCCCCAAGCTGAAGTCAGTAATTGTCCCATATGATTTAAAGCCTGCAGCCTGAAGTTCCACAGTACTGAGTATCAGAAATCCCAGACTGAGGAGCTGCCAGCTGAGAGGAAAGCAAGGAGAGAGAAGAGACCTTCTCTGTACTCCAGCCATGGGAAGCTCTGAGTCAAGGACTGGATTTTCTTTAAGATGGAGTCAGGCACACACAAGACAAGATGGGAGATGAGGCTCCAGTGCTCACAGAACTGTGCTGCTGTGCAGTTATTATGGAGTAAGGCACAGAGCAGGACCACCACCTCATTTTGCTTGTCCCTGTTCAGTCACCTGTTATGATGGAGATCGTAGTGAAAGTAGATAGGACACATACAGGAGATAGATCTATAGGTAGTGGTAGGAACAAGGAGAATAAATGTGGCAGTTCTGTCCAGTTCTAGGAGTTTATATTATCTTATTTTTTGGTGGGTTTTTTTAGGTATCTTACTCCACTGAATTAAGGACTTTGAAATTTATCCCAGGTACTTTGTGCAAAATCCCATATAAAGAGCTTATGTAAGAGCTGGGACCAAGTATCTTGAGACTTCATTAGCCACAGGGCTTTTTGTTTATTCCCTCCTCTGTGGTCAGTGCAACATCACTCAGTTATATTTAGCCAGTAGAAAAGTTGTCATCTAATATACTGAGGATACTTCTTTGTATCTTATATTTCAAACATTCTAAACTACAAAGCTGAAGAAAAAGTCTGCAACTCCTCATTCATCGCTTGTGCTCTTGCAGGGTCTGTCACTGCTGAATTCATTTTCAAAGTGAGCTAAAGGAAAAAATCCTCTTAATAGCTAAACTTCTGGTTCTTCTCATATTAGTTGCAATTAAATACATGAATTGCTTAGATGCCTGTAGTTCATCAAAGATTGCCATGCAGTGTCTTTTTAAAGCACTTCAATTTTTAGTGACACTTTTCCCCTTTTAGGGTTAATGTGATGACAACATAAGAGGAACCTGCCAAAAATGCTTCTGGGGGTGGGGATAATAAATCGATGTAGTGAACATCAGCTCAAGTAATGGAGGCAAAAGGCTCTATGGAGATTTGCCATAAGTAGATGCCTTCTCATCCTTGTAGATGCTTTGTTTCTAAAGCTATTGTGTTTCAGTGCCAGCACATTATAATCTGAGTTCTTCTGAGACAATAAAAACAACAGTCATGCTCATTGCTCCAACTAGCTCACAAATTGTTCAATCCATTTTGCCATTACTTTGGAAAATCAATTCCATGTCTCTCTTTTAGCTCTGGTGAACACAAAGACAACTGTTTGGAAAATTCCTGGTGTGCCTGAATATTTGTGGCCAAGTGGGATTAGCACCTGTCAAAAATACAGTGTCTTTTCAGCCTTAAGATTTATATATTAATGTATCTAACAAAAAAATGCAAGTATTTTCTCATTGTCCAGGAGAAAGGCACTATGAAAACAAAATATGGTTACTTGCTTGCGAGTTTATGGTTAAAACAGAAAATGAAGAATGCACTTTCTTGGCCTGTTTTTTGATTTTGTTTTATTAATAGCAAGAAATAATTTCCACTGGGCTATTTTGTAGTGACTCATGCCAGTTCCTACAGCAGTGGTACTCAGGAAATGACACAACTAACACTTGACATCTTTTTGTCACCTGAAGAACCAGGTTACAAATTACTTGGCTGGGATTGTCTTGGCATGCTTCCTTATAAATATCCAAACTCATACTTTTTCATAGCTTCCACGAGGCATTAAATTGCTTTGTCAAAGCTTTAAGGCAAATAATAAAGGAGCATTTTCAGAAATGCTTTTTGCATCGTTGGGAATGGTGAGACCTCTACAAATTTGAAACAGGTTTCAAAACTATATACAGTATCTTATCTATGATCTGGTTGGCATTAGGCTTGGGCAGTGTACATCCTTTGCTTGCATGCTTCTCTAGCCAAGTACAGCTTTTGCTAAGATTTCCAGGTAAAGGAGTAATGTGTTTGGTTTGGTATATCCAACTAACCTCCAATATCAGCTGCCTTCGTAAGTCACCTGGCTGTGCAAAGCAAGGGCTGCACTTCTGACTAAATACCCCAGCAAATAGGTGGCAGCCAGTGACCCTCTGCTCCAGCCATATTTGAGGTATGGCCAGAACTCCTAAAGGGAAACTATGCCTCACAGTTACATTCCAGCTACAAAAGGAACAATATTTTCCGTATGAATCTGGGGCTGAAAGAGCGAGACATGGACACAGTGTGAGTCTGAGTGGCAACACATGCCAGTGTTCAAAGCTGCAAAGCCACAGCAGGAGCAGGAAAAAGTTGTAGAGGCTCTTGAGTGTTGCAGCAGAGCATCTGTGTTTCTGTCCAGGAGAGGACAGCAGCTCACAATGCACAGCACAGCCAGTTGGGTTGTGCAGCAACATCACAGGCAGAGATTTAATGGAACAGAAAGTGGAGCTGGGCAAGTAGCAGTGTAAGATGGACCAGCTTTAGCTCCATCCTCACAGCTCCACTGCCTCAGGCATCACCTTGGACACACAAGGCTTGGCAGGCCTCTCACCAGCCTCTGCTTTGGTTGTGATGGAGCCTGAATCTGTGGGCATCTATTTATTGTAACCATAATGCTTGTTTTGAAATATTTAGTTCCATGTGGGTAAGCTGTAAAAGCCTTCTGGTTTTCCTCTGCCCTTCAAATTGAGATCTGTTTTTGAAGGGAAAATGTGTCCTCAAAATGATAATTCAAGAGCTTAGGTTTGAAAGCTGTTAAAATTAAGTGCTCCATCCTGTAAGAGCTGAAAGAAAAGATATGTAGGTGCATGGCCAACAAACTCTCAGGTGACTTCATACACTGGATGTCAGCTCTAAGGTATAATTTCTGTTGCTAACAGTATCTTAGCTATAAAAAGTCACACAAGCATCTTTTTGAAAAATAGGTGGTCTCCCAGAAAAGAAAATAACATTTTCACACCAGTTAAAAATCCTGCTTTACTGCATGTGTGCAGCCCCTGCTGGACTCGGAACTACCAAAGCAAACAGTTGTGGAAATTTAACACAGAGAGTCATGTTAGAATGTTCTTTTTAAAGTCAGATTTAACAGTTATCTCTTGTTTTTCTTAATTTGTATTAGTTAATTGCTTTTCAAATCAAACTGAATAGAGTCAGAGTTCCTCTGAGACTGGGAGTGTGCTGGGAGCATGTTGTGTTACATCTGCCCACTTCATTTTGAATTGCATGAGCCTTGGGAGTGTGGCAGACTGCTAATGGGTGCTGTCACACACAGTTTGACACAATCCTATCTCTACAGGCTGAATTTGTAGTTCTGATCTCGCTCCCACTGGAGACATGAGAATACTTTCAGTCCTGCATAAGGGGTTTCTTTTCAATCTGTGCCTGTGCATTTTGGAAGAGCTTTCTAAGGCTGCACTATTGCACAGCTGCCATTGGACAAAGTATTTTTTTCAGCATCACAAGCCCATCTCAAAGTTGTCAAAGCCAACAGTCTGTGATCCATTCATTTTAGAACTGCAGATCCCTGAGTGCTAGTGAGAGAATTTGCATCACTAAATTCAGAGAGCATCACTAATAAAGAGCATCACATGTATGTGATCACAGTGTGTAGGGACAGCCAAAAGAATTCATGAGGGGCAAGAGGCTTTGGAAGAAATCTCAATGAACAAAAGCTCTAGAACAGTGAGTGGGGAATAAAACTGGGACAGGAAGGAACAGGAAAAGTTGGGTGAATATGGCTGGAGTGAAGATATGAGTGACATGAGGTTCAGTCTATTCCATGGGAAAAACAAATCAGCTTTTAGAGCACAACTATTGCAGCTCCTGCAACTGTTCTACAAGTAGGTGTCACTTTGGCAAAGTTGCCTCCAGAATCTCAGGTGAGGGGTGAAGGAATGAGAAGGAAGATACAGGAAAAGATCACAGGACTCTCTAGTTCCCTAGTTAAGGAAAGTTATTTGCTGTCTTTAAGGCTGTTAATTGCTTGGTGTTACTGCTCCCCTTTCCAGTGACCTGAGAGGCCTTTGCTCTCTGAAGATATGTATGGGTAAAAGAGAATCCAGGTTGAAAACTGGACCCCTAAATTATATTTTAAAAGCGAATGAACTACTTTAAGTAGGTGAAAGTTATCACTGGATCAGTCTATGCTAGATCTCCAGGATGAGCTATTTATTTTGCTTCAGCAGAGAGATGTTCCTTCACCCTGAGCGCCTTGCTAGGAATTTACAAACCATTAAACTTGCATTTCATACTTAAACAGCAAACCAAATTCTTGCCTTCAGCAACTTTACTTTCAGACTGGACTTAGACTTTGGCTAATGAAAGGCAAATCTGATCTAGGTCACGTGTGGAAACTGGCAATACAGACTGATTGAGACATTATTGCAGGAATATTTCATAGTCAATACCATGACTTCAAAGCTCAATGTCATCTTAAGTCTCCTGGCATGGATACATGACATTTATTAATAGAGGTGCTGAAAGACTGTCATCCAGTTGATGTCATCAGCCAAATTACTTCTCCATTACCTATTGATTACTGTTCTGCCTGGCAAAGAGTCTGTGCTTATGTTTCATACCGATGGGAAATAGAAGAATTCAATAGCTGACCACTTTAGGTAATTATCCAGTTCTTGAAATGCTTCATCTATAGCCAGCTAGAAACTGTGGTTTTCCCAGCACCCAGTAATATGTCTTCTCAGCCCAAGAGTCCCAGAGAACATACTGCTTTTGGGTTCCTAACATTTCCCTGGATGTTTTCCATTAGACTATAGGTGTCATTAATGCTCCCGGCCTTATTATCTACAGGTACCACCTAAGTAATATTTTTCCTTATCCCTACAAAATATTTTGGCACTGATAAAATTAAATACTTTTGTAGTCTAAAAGATTGATGTATATGAAAAGTCTTTTTTGTTTTGTGTTCCCACTTTTTGTGAAACCATCTACTAAGATCACAGATGTTATGAAGTGTTCTGGTGATAGAATGGTCTGATCTTTTTCCTAGTCACAGTCGTGAGTATAGTTAGAAGATCCAGATTGTTTCTTGTTCTCAAAGAACTGATCCTTTCATATGGAAAAAAATAGCACAACTCTCCTTCCCATGAAATAAAACTGGTGTTGTTGCTTCTATATAGAGGTGATGTGGAAGTGACTGTTTACAGACCTTCTAATTGAACCTGGGGATCATTATTAATGTTTTAGGACTTCCAAATATTTCCTTAAGAGGAAGGATGTGAAGAAGCATTTCTGCTGGAGCTAAGGAACAGCTATGTAGGAAAATAGAGAAACTACCCCCTCCCTCAGCAGTGCTGCAAGCACTGACAAGTGTGTTCTGCAGGTCTGTGCAAGGGCAGGCAAGCTGTTTATTTAAGGCTTCTAAAAATTACACAGAAAGGACTTTGACAAGCCCTGCCCTGATTTACATCTTTCACAAGTTGAACATTTCAGCTGCCTTCCACAGGGAGTAAATCAGAACAGAATTTGTCTCACTGATTATTTAATTAGTGTGCAGCTGCCTACCAGCTCTCCAGATTGGTGCACCGTGGCTGGGGAGCTTCAGAAGCCAGTTTGGCTTCTTCAAAACCATGACATGATTTAAAAAAAAGACAGTTATTTTGGCAATCTATATTCTCAAGGGCAAAGTGGTGACCCATTGGTCAGTGAGCTGGATTTTATCAGTGAAGAAAAGTAATGCAAGGTCCTCAGGCTTTGTTTTCAAGACTTACTCTAGATTCAGTTGAAGGAAGGTTGAAATCTTGCACTAGTCTCTCCAACATCTCAAGTAAAAAAATAAATAAATATCACAATTTAAAAATTACTACTGAAATCTTGTGTTAACATTTCTTCACAAGAAAAACACAGTATCTCTCATTGCCCAGTAGCATTTCCCTTTCCCAGACAACAGTAAATCCACAGACAACTGCTCCTGCTTTCCTGCTTCCCAGACTGGAGAGAAGGAACACCCCACTGGCATCTGGGTTATTTTGTAGTCTCTGCTTTGAAAACTTCAGATAGTTTCTTGTCATCACATGGCTGTCTGAGCACTGTGATTATTTGTTAACATTATGAACGGGAAAATAAGATCACCCATAAGCAGCTGAATGAACTCTGATTAGGAGTCAACATTGAGGAGTTACAATTTATTATCTGTCAACATTGATTTGCACAGGGAGCCCTGTAGCTCCTTTTGCAGTCATGTACATTTATCAGTAACAAGCAATAATATATGTATTTATCTCTATCCATACTTGAGAGTTAGTCATACCTCCCCGTGCTGAGCGAGCCAGCACTCAGGCCACCTTTCAGAAGATAAATAAATGAAGAGACATTAGCTTTTTATTACTTGTGCAATGCATGGAAGTGCTTTTGGTAAGAGACTACTTCAGTTTTAACAGCTGAAAGTTAAGCACCCTTAAAAGAGAGTACAGTTTTGTGTTCACTGAAGTAGAAAGGATAACTTTTCTGGCATGATGAAGGTTTTTGAATGTTATTACATGCCCTGTGAGCAAGCGGGGTTTTAATATTACAGTCCCAGAACTGAAATCTATTGAGTGATACATCAGGGACTTGAGACTGAAACATAAGCCGTGGGTAGGTCTGTTGCCAAGGGTGAGGCCTGTATGGCATATAATCAATATCCAAAACATGTGAGCACGAAAGGATGCACACACATACACTCATCCTTGCCAACAGCATGACGTGTCTGAAATCCAGCAATGTGCAGAAATTTCCCAAACAAGCCCTGGTTAATTCTCCTAGAAGCAGGAGCACATGGATTGATTGTGTCACTGGGGTGTCATGGCCAAGTGCTGCCCCATCTATTAACTCCCCACTCTGCAGTGAGAAGAGTGCACTGGCTCAAGAGTGCTGGCTGACAGGCAGAAATATGCTCTCTGCAGTTTTGCAAAAGGAGCTGCAGCACTTTGCCTTTATCTTTATTGTTCAGATCTCCATACAAGGGTTTTCCAAACAGTTGATAAGCAGAAGAAGCAACCTAGTCACTGGCTTCCCAGGGCTGCTGGCTTCAGCAGTGTAGTAATATCCACAGACTGAGGAGTCCCAGCTTTTGCTTTGGGTAGGGTAAATTGCAGAGATTCCTGCTCTGGTTTAATAGCACCTTCTGCAGATTGATTCCTTGGATTAACATCTTGCCTTTGTTCAGCTGTCAAAAATAATTCACGCAACAGTGCAGAACATGTTTGAGGCAAATAAGGGCACAATAATGAATGTAAACCATGCAGCATTGCACTTCAGGTGAAACAAATGGGGAAGGAGATGAAAGAATTAATAGCTACAAATACTGAAAATTGATTCTTTTTTAAAAGATAAACACAGAGTGATAAATATCAGCCTAAAGAGTGGAAGTGTGTGCAGCCTGGAAACAAGGCATTGACAAGCAGAACAGCCACCCCTTAAAGCAGCAGAAAAATAATTAGAAAATGTCTGGCAAGAGAAACTAAATCATCTTTAAAGTGTGCCAACAAATAATACATAATGCATTTGATTATATGCCTTGCTCTTTGCATATCCAGAGTTTTTGGTGGTGTCAGAGGGAGATCTGGCAAAGTGAAAGGGGTGAAATGAAGCCTTGAGTAGGAATCTAATAATTCTGCACAACTTCTCATCCTTCCCTGCCCTACATAGGCTTACAGGGTTTGATACTATTGCTCATCACTGTAACAGCTGAAAGCTGATCTCAGCAGGACTGGTCTACATAATGTTATCTCTAAGATTATTTATCTGGAACAGCACTGGAATTTTGGTTGAATCATTTGGGATTTATTGTTTTGTTTGTTTGTTGATTGGTTTTGCTTTTTTTAAATCATTCTATTACATTAAATATATGTAGTGTTCACCTTGCAGAAAAGAAAAGCTGAAGATTTATCAAACTCTGTGAAATAGAATTTCACAAGATGAAGACCTGATTTAAGCACTTTTATGCAAGTCCTTAAATCCTTCGCTGTTTAAAGCAGCATTTAAACATGTGCATAATGCAATATATGTTCCTTCAGCCTATTGTCAACACACTTTAGTAAAAATATTGGCCTAGGATTTTTTTCTAGCGGTACAAAAATGTATTTTATTGTAAAAGTTTCCTACTTAAAATAATCTCAATTTTTTCTATCTGAATAATAACTTATTACAAAGGCAGAAGGAGGAATAAAGGCAGAGCTTCTTCCCAGTGAGGTGTCCTCAGGGTACATACAAGGCAGAGATCTCCCAGGCTGTAGTCATGCTCCAGAACTACAATATTCTCCTTGGCCACATCAGCAATGGAAGGAGAGGTGGCTCAGACATTGTTTTCTAGCAATAGGCAGGCACCTTATCCTTCACAGTCACACTGGCCATTGGTGGTGAGGAGAGTTGTGAGAAGGGTTGGTCTCATTTAGAACTAAGACAAAATACAGCTGGATATAAAAAGCACTTCAGCGTGCTGGTGTTGAATGAGGTTTGCTGAGCACCTTGATGACTACTTTGCTTTCATTTCAACCAGTGCCAGGTGATTTAGAAAATGCTGACAAGTACATCTCTTACCTTTCTATAAATATCTTACAATACCTGGCCTGCATTACCCCTATGCAGACAAAACAGCTGCAATTAGCATGGTTGGTGGATGGTAAGTGATCCACTCTGATTGTTTGGCTCCTCTCCACACCAGAGGGTCTCCTCTCACAGCTGCCCTGAGAAGAGCAGGACTTTCTGAAGTTAACCAGAGCTATATGCATGAGTAAGGGAGTGGCACTACTCAACAGGAGAGGAGAGCCTCATCTGACAGCCAGGAATATCCTCCTAACCTTGTAGAGGTAACTTTGGGAAATGTTCCCACAGGAGAAAGATCTTGACATCTTCTGAGTCACTTAAAACAGGACTGCAAATATCAGAGCCAATATGAGCTCTTCTGGATGAGAAAACACTGTGGGTGTAGCTGTGTCCCAGCATGTCCTGTTCTTGCCTCAGACACACCCTGAAAATTCAAGCCATATCTTTATTGGCATATAGATTTGCCAAGGTGTCAAACAGTTTCTAATGCATCACTTGAAGATGTTCAGATGCTCTAGAGTTTCTCACCATGATGTGCTTGCATCCTGCTGTGGAGGGTAGGAAAGACTGTATCTGCTTCTGCCATGTCCTATTACACTTACTCAGACTCTCTTGGCAAAAAAAATAAATAAATTATTTCTTGAACTATTCAGAGTAGGGGAATTTGGGAACTCAGATTAAGAAATCTTCCTTGAATTCTTTAAACCAAGGGGAATCTTTACTTTGCTATTAGATGTTTTTGGGAACACTGATAGGAAATATCCTCTGGTGTATCAAAAAATAGGAAATATCCTGTGGAGGGATGAGAGGGAAGTTCAATTTTGAGAACCAGGCATCTTCAGTGGAGAAGCCTCAGTTAATTTCACACAAAACCCAACACTCTCTCAAGCTCTCTCTTTTTTCTTTCTTTTTATTATGGCACTTTGCAACTCCTGCCAACCGGTGTGTTGGGAGATTGGTGCCAGGCACTATTTACATTTACATGTCCTTAAATGTGGCAGGGAGTGTTTCATTGATATTTTGGTGGGTTTTTCTCTTGTTTGATGATCCAGCTTGTAAACCTGGTGACAGCAGACTGGAAAAGAATGAATCAATTTTCTGGATTCCTGTCATCTCTTGTCATCAGAAGCCATAAGGTAGGAAGATAAATGCCACAGCAGAAAAAGGAAGATGTTTTGCTTCTACAAGTTCTTTCTATTCTTCTGCACTGCCAGCTCAGGAGTTGGTGTTTGACAGCTGTGCCCTTCAGCTCAACTTTTTACAGATCCTCTTTACTTGTGGTTAAAACTCTTTAAAAAATGCTGCTAAACTTTCACTGAACATCCACTAAAAAATGTACATCAATATAAAGTTGTTGAAACCATTCTAGTTCTATAACTATTCTAAAAAAAAAAGAAAAAAAAAAAACCAAAAAATTGTTTCCTAACTCCTGGCAAATCTTTCAAAGATCTCCTGATCTTTTGCCCATGGACATTCTAGTTATTAAAGCTCAAGTTATGAATACTAAATGAGACTTGCACAGCATCAGCATGGGGGAGCAGTGAAGCAAAATACAAGTCAGCTAGAGAATTAGGAGGCTTAGTGGAAAAGTGCATCATAGCAATGGCTTGAAAAAAGCTCTTCTCATCTTTGCCACAGTGAGGTTGGCCAACTGATTGTGGACAGGATGGGTCTTCTTCCTTCTCTCAAAGATTTGTCAGTCCTGCACTGGCCAAGGAAGAGCTGGTTTGCAGATAAACCACATCAATTTACACATTGGTAAGGAGTAGCTGTCACCAAATTTTTACTTCTATTTTACTTGGGATTTTACCTGGGATTGTCTATACAGCCCTTCAAAGTATAGGTTTTCAGAGGCTTGAAGGATGGCTACAGATGCTCCTATGCATCTTACTCTTCTTCATGGCAGGGAAAACCAGCTTGTCTGCATGTGATTTCTTGGATGAGTCTGCATTTCCTTGTGGTACAGTTCTCAGTGAAGCAGGACTTTTATTTTAATGCTGTAATAAAATATCTCACAATAAACTCTTATGTTTATGATGAGATATCAGTGCTCTGTTTCCATCAAAAACTCACAATATACCTGACTTCAAAAGATAAGGTTTGTTCCCACGTAGACTAGGTCAGTTATGACTTGCCAGTAAATATTGCATGTAATAGCACAACTTCTATTTTTACTGAAGTCAAAATTATTATTTTAATGTATTATTAGTTGGTATTTTTCACCTGAATGTGTCACATTAAAGTATATCATGTAACATCCAGGTCTTGCCAAAAAAACCCAGAGATGTGAAAAAAACACAATGTCACCTGCAAAGATCAAAACAACTGAACAGATTGAGGCTGATTTCCTCACAGGCAATGTCACAGTCAAGGGCCACATCCCATCCTTGGTGTCACCAGTGGAACTTGCAGCAGGAACACTGGCAATGATCTTTTCCATTCTGTTTATAAAGCAGAACAGTGATTGTGGTCCCTGGGAAGAAATGTGCTTGAGTACAGGAGCCCAGTGTATGGACCAAAGTGCTAACTGGATCAGTAAGAACATGGATGGTCAAGGGATAAGGTGGATTCTCAATTGGCTTGATCAAAGGATGAAAGGGAGAGTCCCTCCTCATCTCTGCTGCCCTCATCTGCATAGTTCCCCTCCTTCTCTTCATGGTTCATGTAATTTTCCTGCATGAGTGAATTTTTCAGCAAGTTCAGTAGAAATGGGGTTTGGTGATTAACTTGATATTTTCCAGACTAGCAGAACTAGGAAACTTAGCATCTTCCAAGTTCAGATATGTGTCTTTTATCACATCATGATGCAGGACCAAGAGGAGATGCAGATACTCTCTGGCTTCTTCTATCTCATCCTGATTTCATTGGGAAAGAATCCTGGATCTGTATGCCAGAAAAGAGCAAAACATACTGTGGTAGATCCCCATCTGGACTTCAGGGTCACAGAACCCTGGGTTGGTCAGAGGCCTTTACCCCTAAGGTAGACACACAAAAAGAAATTCATGGACTTGTAAATCTGCTGCAGATCTGGAGATAAAGCTCTTAAATACTAGTCAACAGATTCAGTCACAGGGTCTTGAGATGTCTTCAACATTTACTGCTGCTGTGATAGAGATGGCTGAGGAGATTCTACGCCTGCCAGCTTGGCTTGAGATCAAACTAGACAAAGGAATATAGATCACTGTCAGTAAGTTATGGTTTCCAGAATCCAATGTCTTTTAACTATTCTACCACAAGAGTGCTACTGGGATGTGTTTTCTATGATCTAATTTGGTGAAGCCCATCCTTATTTAACATTATCTCAAACTTTAATAGAGTTTGTCTTTTTTTTAGGTCATGGGACCCACAAATCAATATGTATTGAGTTAGCCAACCACAATGAGATAGTTAATTCTCATCCACTATGCTTTGAGCACTACCTGCATTAACTCAAGAAGGCAGAACTGGATTCTTACACTGAAAAGCAAGTTAAAAAAAAACCCCACTAATGACATTGCCAAGAACTGACCCCAAGTTATTTGAGTTGGGATTTTCACTGAATTAAACTATTAGGTCTTTCACATTGAGCAATGACATTTTCAAATAAGCTCATAGGAATACATTTGAAGTTTCTAGCTACAGTATATAGTTTATAGTTTATATTCTATGACCAGTTTCAAACACATAAAGTCAAGTGTCTGACTTACACTGACACTTGGGTTCTTTGTCTGTTGTATTTTGTTTCATTTCTGTAAGAAGTTTCTTTATAAACCTTGGTGGCACAGGTGAAAATAAATTAACTTCATGGTGTTTGGCAACTAGACAACACCATAAGCCCATCTACAGAGCTTATTTTCACACTTAGACTTTACCAGCTGGTGGCAAGTTGTTATCCTACCTGTAACAGTGTGAAAGGGTTTAGATCTATAAAGTACCAGCTGTCATTGACAGTTTTTTCACAAAGCTCCAAATACTCAGTGTTTTCCTTCAAATGCTAGTGTTTAAGTCTGTATGATCAGACACAGCTCTGCTCTTTCTCTGATTAAAAGTAAAGACTTTGTTGGGTTTATGATTAATGAGAAAAGCTTGGTAATATTATTATTCACAACTTAAAATGTAAACAGTAATAATCTAATGCGTTTGGCTTCAAATTAGCAGAGTGAAAAGTAAATAAGTTGAAAAAACATTATGACAAAACATAAGCAAAACCCAAATTTCAGACTGGCAGTTATGAATGGCTTGGAAAGGCAATTTATGGTTTACTAAGAGCAAAGGGGAGCATATTCTCAGCCCCGTCATTGTAGGACCTCAACCCAGCAATGATCTCTCATCATTACTACACATAGATCATTTTATAAGTGCAGTGTTCAGAGTCTCAGCATTGTTTAATAATGGTGAATAGAAGATGAATAATGCCTGACACAGCTTTCAAAGTCTGGGGGATTGAACAGACTACTGCCCAAACCCCTGACAAATGATTCCTTTAAGGATATCTCCCAGATAGTGAGAGACCAGGAAAAGTCACACCCAGCCTTGGTGTGACATCCCACAGCAGCACGGGCAGAGCAGTGCCAAGGTGCTGCCTGTGTAGCAGTGATGGCACACAAACCATGGTGTGGGCACTCCACCTGGGGCAGCTGCAGGAGCTACTGTCCCTGTTGTGGGAGCAGCTCCCACAGCCACCACTGCTGGTGCATCTGACAAAAGGAATATGTGGGCTTTTGTTGATGTGGAGCTGGGATTTTAAAGCTGCTTTCCTTCTTCTGTTCTTTACAACCTTTTGGATCCACATTATCCATGTTCAGTTTTGCTTCAGGGTGCATTTATGGAGTGGTTTTGGTTCACGTAATTCTGCTTTTTCAGCAAACAGAGAGGAGGAATTATCTCAATGAACTTCTATTGAAATGTCTCAATATAGTTAAGTATTTGGCTTTACAATCTGAATTCTTTGCTGCAATTTTGTTTAACAGTCTCTAGCCAAGCAAAGGCCATGTACAAAGGGAAATGCAGGTTCCTTCACTTTGCTACTTCTTTAGATTTGGAAAGTATGTAGTGGTGGGATTTTTTCTACCCTATTTTTTGTTAATGAACACAAAAGCAGTGTAAACCATGATGCTCCTGTGACACGAAACTTTATTCATCATAACACTAGGAAACAGCATTAGTAATGTAATCAAGCCAGAACTACTGCTAAGGTTTTGGTTTTTTTTTTATTTCATAACATTGCTCAAGTCAGGAAAAAATGTAAACTTGCTGATAATGTTTTTTTTTTCCATCATTCCCCTATGTCACTGCCTTTCTGTCCTTCTCTGTGATTATCATAATTCCTATTGAATTTTGTGTCTCATATATGACTATAGGGCAGTTTTCTGGAAACTTTTGTCTGTCTTGCACCAAACTGTGTGAAGTAGGTAAGATGAAAAAAACATGAAGAGAAAGGTGCTATACTCACATATATTGAACCATTTTCCTACAGAAAGACAGAAGAGAAGGCAACAAAGAAATCCTTGGTAACTGCAAATGAAAATCTTTAAGGGAGCAGGTTGCAGATAACTTCTTGGTCTGGTCGGTTGGGTTATAGTGATGGCATTAACAGCTCGTGGTCATGACCCTGTGTAGATGTGTCAGTCACAACCTGGTCTTTCCAACCTGCACATGAAGTGCAGAACATACTGTTGAGGATTAACTTCAGTTAACTTTTTGTTCAGTAATCCAAATGTGTGCAAAGACCTGTACTAACCTTACATCTCATTGAATATTCCTAATGCACTGTCTTGTGTGAACAGTCAATACCTTCAGAGAGACCTTGTCAAGCAGAAGTTTCTCATTCCTTTTGGTGCCATCAAAGCAATTCTAAAAGTTTTCTCCCTTCCCTTGCATCTGGTATTTCACTTGATAACCAGGCATTTGTGTTTGGGGTTGTTTTTTTTTTTGTTTGAGTTTTTGTTGGTTTTTTTTGTTGTTGTTCTTGGTAAAGCTGCAGTTAAAGAAAATTTAAAGGGACCAGAAAACTGCAGAGTTGCATGTTTCACACGTGTCATTTCCTGAATGTATTAGACTTGTACTTGATTTAGACAAAATCTTTGTCCAATTTTGAACTGAATCCTCAGAGTTGAAGGGCGAGGTTATAGAAGGTCTCTCTTGCATGTCTTCTACCTCCCACAGAAAGCTATTCTCTTAAATGCATCTGTTTCTGGTTTTGATTCCATACAAGATTGTGAACTTGAGTTAAAAGTGATGAAGGCTCTTGCGGTGCTCTTTTATCACTGCACATCTTCACAATTTGGACACAAATGAAATCTTTGCTAATGGCTGTCTTTTATCATGCCTGTTCTCTGCAGTATCAGATATATACTCTCCCAGGAAGGCTTAAGAAGGGAAGGTCCACTCCTTGTCCTTTTTCATAAAGAGCAGCTGAGGTGGAGGAAAAATTATCATTGAAGAATTTTGCTGGAGATCTTCCAGGGAAAGCCTCAAGACTGAGGAAATGAGAAAGGCAATCTCCATCAGTTACACCTGACTGTTCAGAGAATTAATCTTGTGATAGGAATTATAACAAATGCATTTTCTGTCAGTGGGAGGTTTGCTGGCAAGGCTAGAGGCAGAGGAGGAACACTGGGCTGTACAGAAACTACCCAGTGCTGGGTTTAGTGATGCTACACTTCATATCTGCTGCATCTTATTTTGAGCTGCCATTCAGGCTTCCTTGCTGGTGCTGGCAGTGGTGCTGTGTTCCCTCCTCCACCAACCAAAACTGGGTAGTGATGTTTCCAGAAGCCAGGCTGATGTTCACCAAGCCCAACCAGCCATTCTGGTTATATCAGTGATCATCTGAAAAATGCAAACTAAGGTATTCTGCCTAAATGGGACAAGAGCCATTGAGAGACAGTGTTGCCCACACTGGGGAGAAGAGAGGAGCAGGTTTGTTGTGCTATAAAAAGAGATAGAGAAGTACATTTGTACTGAAATAGCAGGTAAGCTTTGCAACCTCTAGTGCCACTCTAATACAGTTTAATCACAACAGTTTTTGAGCATAGCTAATTTTATTAATTAAGTTATTATCTCTGGTTTGATAAGCAATCACAGCCAAACCAGACAGCAGCCTTTTTTTTTCCCCCATGTCCTTTGTCTGGATGAATTCTGCTGTATTTTATACCTACATACAGCTGCATATTGGAATCAGCTAGCAGAGCTAGGATGTACCTAAATTATTAAAACAGTGCTCTCCACTTTTTAAAATACTTTAATGTGCTTGGAGCAGTAAGATGCTTAATTTTCATTTTAGATAGAACAAAGAACAGGCAGTGAGTTGATTAGATGCTTTGCAATCCCCTAGGCAAGCACCCAGGATTTCTTCACTGTAACACATCAGCTGGTGGCTGTGCACAGGCGGGTGGGAAAGGGGAATGTCCCCCCTGGCTGCCTGGTTCTCTTGCAGACGCTGATTTGTGTCTTCAGTCTGGTTACCTCCAAGGGGAGAACATTGGCTAAAGACCTGTGCACTGTCTGGCTGGTCTAGATCAGAAGCTAGAGGACACAGGAGTCTGCTGAGCAGATGGAAGGAGGCTCATTGCAGCCTTTCACAGCGAGAACTTGCCACTAACGCATCGCTAACAAAAAGACACCCAGTCCATCGTGCTGCATGTAGGGGCCTTTGCCTGATCAGGGAGAAAGATGAGCAGTCAGCACAACACATCCTTCAGTGTCAGCCCAGCCCCTGCAGCCCACAGTGATGGGCTGGCTGGCTGTGCTGTGGGGCCAGAGCTCCAACAGACACTCGCTTTGCATCAGCTGTTAAGTCTCCATTCGTCGTCAGTAACCACTGCTAACTAACATCTACCCAAAGCACTGATTTGGCACTGATCTGCACAGTGAGAGGAGAACAGCAGCTTCAGGTGAGCCCTGCTGTGCCCAACAGTCTCCTCAGCAATGTGGGTTTAAGAATCATTGCAGCAGAAATTCCACACTCTGGAAACTCCTCGTCAGCCCTCTTTTGTGCCAGCCAACTTTGGAGCACAGCCTGTCTCTGGAGCTGTGCAGAACCATTTCTGTGGATATCAAACTTCTTTTTCTAGCTCTGTTCACTCTTTCAGTTTGTACATGGGCAGTAACTGTATTTGAATCTGCAGGGTATTTTTGGAAAATTAAAAAGAAAAACACAGTGTTTATTTTGAGAAAACAAAGAAGATGGCACAGGTTTTGTAACAAGAGCTGAGGTGGCTGATTAAAATATCAATACTGATACAGAGGGCCTGGTGACAGAATGATAGTTCAGCTTTGCTTGTCTTTGTCTTTCCCTTTGCTTTCCAACCAGACAAGCCTGTTTATTTACTCCAGGGGCTGATTGCATTGTGCAGATAAAGGCACTAAGAATGAGTAATGAACACAGTGGGCAAATGAGGAGCTCAGTGACCCTCCTCAGCCAGACACTGCTGACTTCAGTCCAGTGTCACACAGGGGGCGTCACACACTGCTCAGGCTGGGAGGGATGAGCTGCCTCTTGAGTCTTCTGTGCTCAGCTGCCTGGGGTGGATTGAATCTCACACAGCTGTAGATACCTTTAGACAGGTTCCTTTACCATCAGTAAGAGGAACGGGCACCTACAGCAGTGTTGCAGACACCTGTTTTCAGAGGTGACCCCACAAGCCACTGTTCTCTCTCTTGCCTGGCTTTCCAGTGACTCTGAGGGAAGCCTCAGGGGACTAGTGTGGGTTGAGATATTTAAGTGCAGGTAGCTATTGTTGACAGTCAACTGAATGGTGGGTAGATGGGGTTTTTTTCTTCTATCTGCTAGAAGTTCTCTTTGCTGTAAATATATAAGTTCTGACTTTTTATCTGCAGCCATTCCCTGGAGGGGAGGATGCATGTATAGCAAATGTAAGCCTACTGAAAATAAGCTTGTTTTTCTTATTTACCTTTCCCCGACTCTGTAGAAACAGTCCTCTCACTTGGCAGGCTCTGTGGGTGACAGGGTATAAACTGAGCTTTAGAAAGTGTATTGGGAGTGAAGCTATGAAAATACCTTAGTGTCACTGCTAGTGGCTTGTGGTTTATGAACCAAGGAGACACCTCCAGAGAAGGTGATAACAAATTACTGAGGGTGGAGATAGAACAAAATTCTACTCTTCCTACATGGATATAAATGTGGGAAATGCTTACCTGGCTGTGATCATGGTGGGATTTAGCAAAACAATTCCTGATGACCTAATTATCCTTCCAGTAAGCCAGGTTTTGAACTTCATGACTGCAGAGTTAAGGCAGCCTAACTGTGTACTCCTTTTCTCCATCACCACCAGAGGCACCAGAGCTGTTGCAGGAGTCCCAGGCCATGGGAACAGTTTTACTGTCCTTACACCTACCTTGAACTACTCTGTCTCCAGGCACAGCCTCTAATGATAGAGAAGAGACATCACAGATCCTTTTCATGAGGTCTTTCCTTCTGTGCTGTACGTGTACTGTAAAGAGAGATGTTCTTGACTGAAAATTACACTAGTTTTCTGGGTAACTCTGAAATCCCTCCATTGGCTGCTGGAGAAGAGGAATAACTGTGAATCTCTTTTGCAGAGACAGAAGCATTCTGAAGTTATCCTATTAAAAAAAAAAAATGACTGGCATAAAGGAAAGGTTTTGAAAAACCAAGCAGGGGGAATGAGAGTGTGAGTATGTATCTGTGCTGCATAGCAGGCTGAGTGGGGATTAGTATGACATTAGAAATTCAACAACTCTGAATCACTGCAGTTTTCATTTAATGTTTCACCAAATGATTATAACCTTAAAAGTCAAATACATGACAGATGCACTTAATTACCTCACTGAAAGAAAAATAATGCTCAGGACTGTTAAATAGAAGAAATTAAACATTAAATAGAAGAAATTAAACATGACTAAGCTGGCACTTGTTGGAGTGCCTAGTTTTAGACTTTTCCAAGCCATTTGATGGTAAGGCAAGTCTGTAAGCAGTAGGTAGGCAGTGATGCCTTTTCAACTTCAGGGCAACGACAGTCATGGTCAAAGTAACACTTTCTGTGCCATTCTTCAAGCTGGCATGGGGTAGGCTAGGTGCTCACTGGGATGCTTCTGCCAGAAGAAAGGGAGAACTGGTATGAAGAGAGGGGTAGAGTCTGAGAGCACCAGTTTGTCCTCACCACTGTCACCATTGCAACTGAGGGAACCATCCTCTCCAGACCAAGGGCCAGTGTGAGGTGACCAAGAAATCAATAACTTTGAGAGGTTTAAATTAACAAAATAACATGACTTTTAATACTGTTCATTGTGGCAAAATGCAATATCCAGTGCCTCACGTGGATGGTTCAGCATTCAAGTTGTACCAGCAAATGTAGTATTTGTGAGCAACCATAACTGGTGTCTGATGTACAGAGCATTACAGCAGGGGGAAATGTTTTTTTGACATAGCTTGTCTTCATCTTTGTCTGTTGAGAATCATTTCAGTTTTGCAAAAAAACCTTGACATTAATGGTAAATCTAGCCACAGGCTGCAAAAAAATATACCTTATGAATGCCCTTGGCTACTCCATCAGAACACAAAGCTTCTGATTGGAGCACTTTTGAATGTAGCATCTCTTTCTTCTCCTCCTTCTTCTCCTGCTTTACTCAAATTTTATTCATTACAAAGTCAAAAACTGTTGAGGTGAAAAATGATGACGTTTAAATTTCTTTTATGTTAAACATGTCAGTGAAGCAGCAAAGTGCTTTTTATATTCCTCCATTGCCCAAGGCATTTCTTAAAGGCTTTTCTCATGAGCTACTTTTACCCAAATGCCTGAGAAAAGAAAAAAATCTTTGGAATGAATTGATTTAGGAGCACAGCTATTGTTTTTTAGCACACATTTCATTTTTTTTATCTTTCTCTCCTGCATGAAAGATATTTAGTCTGTGAATATTATTAGTTCTAAAACCCCTCTCTCATATATCTCATGTAAGCACAGAGATTAGAGATAGAGAAGACTTATTAGGTCATTTAACTCATCCCCTTACTATTACAGGACTTTCATCCAAAATACATACAGTACTTCGTTTTGTTCAACTCAGCTTCGATAGGCATAGATTTTGAAAATGCCTGGAAGCCAATTCCAGTGTCTCATCTGTCCCATGTTGGCCAGGATTGGTCACAGCACAGCTAGTTTTGTCTACAGTCACAGAGACCTAGTCATCTCACTGACACACATGTGGCTTCCATCTCTTCCAGCTGGAGGGCTGGGGACGGGAGAGTGTGTTGTGAAACTTTCATGTCCTAATTTTCTAAGGATGCTCTGCAGACCATCTTGCTCCAACACTGGTGCTTAGAAAATTCAGATATATCTTCCTGGAGAGTGTTTTTAGGTATTTGGGTAGTTACTGAGATTTTCATTTCTGGAGACTCTGTGTTTCAGTCCCATGGGGCAGAGTGTGGCAGCAGTTTGCCTGTAGCAGATGGAAGATGCACATCAAATACACTCTCTGCATACCAGGGAATTTGACTCACTTTCATGCTTTTTCTTGCAATATCCTAGGTTAAAATCGCTCTTTGCTGACTGTATCCTGACCATAATTGGGTATGTCCTGGTTTCACTGGGACAGAATCCTAGGCCAGCCATGGTCTGCAGGCCAGTAGTAGTTTGGAGTCAGCCAGGGCAGCTGACCTGAGCTGCCTACAGGTGTATCCCATCCCATAAACATCACACTCAGTATAAAGGGGGGAAGTTTGGTGAGAAATAAAAGGTCTCCTGCTGAGGCTCCTCCTGACCTTGTTCCCAGTGACCTCCTTCCTGTTTGCTTACTTTATATTGGTTTTAGTTTGTATGCCTTTTTAAATCCATTTTCCTTTCAACCTGTGAGTCTCCTCTCCTTTGCCTTATTCCCCTTCTTAGCTGGGGAGGGGTTTAGCTACAAATACACTCTAAATGTAGATGGGGTATTATGCCCTGTGTCTGAAAACACTCAAGATCAGGTTGGAGAGGGCTCTGAGCAACCTGATCTAGCTGAAGATCAGCTTACTGCAGGGTGTTTGGATTTGATGACCTTGAAAGGTCCCTTCCAACCCAAAACAGTCGAAGATTGGCATCCTCCTTCCCATAAGCTTGTTTTTGGGAGCAGCCGAGGTAGCTCTGAGTTGAAGCACATAATTGCTCTATTATATGTGAGTGCCTTTGGCATATTTGGATATATTTATTTTTTAATCAAAAATGAGTATAGCATCCTGCAAGGGCCAAGTAAGCCATTTATATCTGGTCCTGACAAAATGTTTTATTTCCAAGCAGAAAACATTGCATTGCCCAAGGACCATAAGTGCTAGCTAAGGTCAGGATCTTTTCAACAATATTTTACTTTGAGGTTTCCATCATTATTATAGTTTTTCCAATAACCCCAAACTCAAAGATAAGCACTGAGTGTCCTATTTTCTTGCAGAAACTAGAGCCAGATCCATTTGCAAAGGTCATCCCTGGACTGAGTTTCCCACTGTTCATGGGGCTGGGGTGCAGAACTGCCACAGTTGTGCTTGTGGCTGAGAAGAAGGCTCTCGTGCTTTGATATGTGACACAGGGCAGTGATTACACTGAGCCTACACCAAGTGAGGCCACTTGTTTAAGTACCATAAAAATAAATAAATTTTAACACTTGAATTTAACACCAGTGAGGGCTGAGGGGAAAAAAAAAAGTGCAGAAACAAAGGCTTTCTGACAAGAGGCCCTTTGGGCAACCTTGTAGTGAGGGTAATGAATGGAGTGCTCACATTTTCCTACTTCACTGATTGTTTTTGTTTGCCAATATGAAACAAAAAAGACCCTTCCATAAATCTCAAGTACTTCCAGGGGATGTTTTTGAGCAGGAAAGTACCTGCTTCTCTTTTTCAGCTCACATGCTTTATTGCTCAATACAGAAATCAGTTTAGGAGACTACAGTGAACTTATTTTTCATAAATTAAACTCCTAAATACACATCCAGCAACCAAAGCAAGTGACTGGATTTCCACATGCCAATGCTCAGGGGCTCACATGGAGACAAGGGACTAAGAAAAAAAAAACCAACAAAAAAACCCGAACAAACCACTATAAACCACCCCCAACACCAAAAAAACGCCAACCAAACCAAACCAAAACCCCAAAAAACCCACAAAAGCAATCAAACCACAATAAAA
>JAOEGS010005860.1:103519-147815 GCA_025447755.1 Corythornis vintsioides
AAACCCGACCACACCACTATAACCCCCCCCCAACACCAAAAAAACGCCACCCAAACCAACCCAAAACCCCAAACAACCCACAAAAGCAATCACACCACAATAAAACAAGGACTTTATAAAGGTTTTTATATATATATACATATATATATTTATTTTTATTTTTTTTAATTGACTTCTGAAAAAGAATGGCCTAGGAACATCAGTGTTTACCTCCACCCACTCAGGCTGTTAAAGCTCAGACTCAGCACTGAGATACGTGTCCTGGGTATGTGCCATTCACTGTGGGCATGGCAAGGTCCCAGAAAAGGACCTTCTCCAAGACAGATCCTCCTTAATTGCTTGATGACTTTGGGCAGAGAGTGCAGATGCCTCTACAAATACAAAAGCTGTCTTGCTGGTTTAGGGTGCTTTGCATTGAAAATTGCCCCACGGGTTGGAGTCCAGCCAGACTGCAGTTCTTCTTCCAGCATGGCCCTGTCTTTATTCCCCCAGTCCTCAGAGGCTGGCTGCTGCCTGTCAGCTCCATGCAGCACTCTCAGGAATCACCTCAGTTTGGGTTTTTTTTCCAGCTTTGGCAGTGGCTGCTTTAAGGTCAGGACAGGGTGTTTCCAAGGGGCTGCTCACGATCCTTCCAGACATCTGACCTCTGCAAAGGACTTCCCAACCTTCTGCACTTTGTTCTGTGAATCTTCAACCTACCAGATCACACAGTGGGGCTTTCATGTCACTCTAAAAGAGCCTTTTCTTGTTTGTCAGCTCATGTGATGAAAATGTATGGAGTGATGTGGTTGGGTTGGAGCAGTTGAAGCAATGCATGTGGGTTGCCAGCTAGGGAGCGTTTCTTTGAGGACAAAGTCTTGCTGTTCTTACTGCAACACAGCACTATAGCTTCTCACCAAGCCTCACAAAGCAGCTGCATCTCCCAAGTGAGGTCTGGGACTGAATGCCTGCCAGGTCAGGCTGTTTGGTGGAGGAACATGGGATGAAGAGCTTGTTCCAGTGAAAAGGTCATTGTGATATTCAAGAGAAGATGCTGGACCATCTTTTCCCATAGAGTTAACTCTTGCAGAGCTCCAGAGAGAGGAACTTTCAGAAGGAAGAAAAAATTATTGATCACAGCTCCTGGACACATGTCTTTCCTATGTACTTTCTCATCCTGCCCACATCTAAAACCAACCACTCTTCTTAGAATATCTCATAAATTAGGAGATCTTCCTAATTGGAAGTTCTTCCTCAGGCTATCCTCCATTCAGCTCAATTTCTGCTCTCTACTCTGTGTTCTGCTGCCTTTGGCTCTGATGCAGGACTGGGCCCTGAAGTGATGCAGCTCAGTGGGATAAACAAAGCCAGGGATGACATTCTGAGATACCATGGAGCTTTCAGGAATGTCCAAAGCTCTTTACTTGACCCTTCTGTTTGTGTAGCAGGAAGGTGGTGATGGAAGGACAATTTGATATTTTCATTCATATTGCAGTGGAAAGAAGAGCAGTAGAAGAGACAGCAAATGCAGTCATTAAAACACCCAGTTAAAAAAAAGCACCAAACACAAAACCACAGAAAGCTCAGCTCTCTGATGAGTAGCTTTAAGCATCAAGTATTTTGTGTATTAGTTTGTTAATTGATAGAACTAGGAATACTGCTCTCAATTGGAGACTATTCTTCTGAAACGCTCCACTGAAAACCTTCATGACTTGCTCATCACAAAGATGATGAAAAGTGGAGGTTGAGAAGAAGGGATCCAGGTAAAAATTCTAAACCTATTATTTAAACAGTTATTTCTATCAATCATGTGAAATAAAAAGCTTTGTGTTCCAAAGACTCATGTTGGGAAATTACAGTGTAGTGTGTGAATAGTTCTGATAAAGATTTTTACACTTGTTGAGGCTTGCTCTTCTTTCAGTATGGATCTTCACCTGTAGCAAGCCATCTGACATTGTCACTGTCAAGAGAGTTTTTCAGGGTAAATGAGATAAGAATCTGGCTTTCAGTGTTAGAAAAAAAGTTGGTGTTAAATTCAGCTGGTTAAATTTTGTCCTCAGCACAATAGCACAGTTCTGCCCAAGAGCAAAGGGAGGTAGATAAGAATGAGGGGGTAACTGTTGCTTCTTCATGTCTGTTCTTCACTAAGGCATCACTGAACCCTGACCCAAACATTTCTCCACGACTGTGTGGCAACACAGTTTCCCAGATTTTATTAATGTCAGTTAATGACTCTTTGATGCCTTTGTTGGTCACTGTTCTGACATTTTGGGGTCATATTCACACTGCTAATTTAATTTTTGGCCTAGGAGACAGTGGGTGACTGTTGGGTCTCAGTGCAAGCTGTGTCCAATTGTAAGGTGGCTGACTGTGTGTGTGCCAAATGTTATTGAAGGAAAAGCTGCCAGCATGTGCTGGCTAAAGATAGGGCTTGCTTTGCTTTTAAAGAACAGCCTGCAAGGTGTAACACCCACTCATCCTACTCCAGCAAGTCCTGCCTCCTTAAAGATAAGCACATCTCTGTGAATAAATTAATTGAAATCTACATTTCTGTCAGGATTAAAGCTTGCACTGCTGTACCACTTGGAAACTGCAGTCATAAATCCAGGCTCTCAATGTGCTAGGTGCTGTACAATGGCAGGAAAAGTAATTTTGGGGGTGTTGCTAATGTTTGCTTGGGTCTTCAGGGTCCTACATCTATCAGGTTTGTTCATCTATTGGCTAATCTTACAGTTTTCTAAGCATCTGCTGTTATTTCTTGGGAAGCTAGCCTTGATTGCAATCCACTCTGGCTGTTTTAAATATATTAAAATATTAGTAGTCTAGCAGTGTGTAGAGACAGAGGATACTTGGTATTATCCTAAAATGCTGTAATCGTTGGCCAGCCTTTTCTAAATAATGGTGGAGCAGGAGGTCAAGTAGAAAATCAAAGGCAAAATCAGCAGTAAGCAAGATTAATAAGAATGAATAGAATAACAACTAAGCATCATAAGGCTAATGGGCTCTCCTGCTAAAAAGGGATGAGCAACACAGATTTTTCTAGTAATCTTCATTATTTCCTATGAAGTATTAAAGAAGCTGAGGAAGGAGGAAATCCTGGAAAAGCAGAGCTCCCAATCCTGCTCGAGGAACTGCTTAAAATTCTGCCTCCCTCATGCAGCTGCTTGCCACTGGAGCACAGACTCCAAAAACATGTCTGCAATTCAGCCTTTTCTACTTGATTCTAAACAGGACACTGACAATATCTGGGTAATTGCAGATTACTTGTAGATATTCCCTTGTTCACAATTTACTGTCTCTTGCAACAACAGAAACAACAAATTGCTTTGATTGTTAGCTGGGAAACACTCAGAAATCAGTGCTCTGCTTTGCAGGATGCTGCCTTGAAGCAGGAGATCACCACTGCTCACAGGGAAGCATAATGAAAGCCAACAGCAAGTGTTGTGGAAAAGTTCTGAAGGGGGGGCATGGAACACGGGTAGGGAAAAGAGATGTAGAAATGCCTTCTGTAGCTCTTTGTTGCTGTTGTGAATAGCATCACAATCTCTCTTAATGAAGCAGATGTTCAGATAAACAATTTCAAGCTACAAATGCTAGACTATAGAAGCTTCCACAGGGCTTGAGTTCCAGTTCTGCTTCCCTTGTTAACCAGTTGTCATGCTCTGCTTAGCACATCATAGGCATAAAGGCATCTGGTGGATGGAGAATAGAAATAATGCCCTTGCTGTTTCTTAAGCACATCTTGCTGTGGTCCCCTTCATCATATTAGATGGAAACTTTGGTTTTCAGACTTGTGATCCCAATTGCTATTTCTCCTTTCCTTCTCATGTGGATCATCATGGCCCCACTACCCTGCTGTTGTAAATTTGGGAAATAAGTTTATGTAAAACAAATGAGGTTTGATTTAATTGCTTTTCATTTTAATTGTGTCACTGGTTGCTATCTGGGACTGTGTCAAATAATCTCAAAAGCCTTGTGAGAAATTTTTTATGTTAACATCTGCATTTGGTAATACTTCAGTACAGTTCCTTTTGGGACTCTTGCTCATTTTTGGATGTATAGATGACAAAATTGTGAGGTGAAAGGGGAAGACCTTTTGGAGGAGAGGTCTGGTTTGTACATTTAAGTGTGGGGTAAGAAAGTCACACATCACTTTGGAGAAACCTAAATCACCTGTGAGTCTCCCCATTCCCAAAGTGGGAACCAAGAGATGGCTTTGGAGTCTACTTCAGAGCAGTCAGCAGCTGCTAAAAAGGCTTCATGAACCTAGCGTTAGGGTCAGGGCAAATACAATTAGACCACTGGGTCAAAAGCAGTGTTTGCATTGGGAGCATCTGCTCTAAGTTTGTGTCCAGACTCTCATGACCTTTGCAAGCCAGAGGCTTGGGCATAAAGTCCAAGCAGACACCTGAGGAGTGTCTGTTGGAGATGTCAATCAGAGGTATAGGCAAGGGAACAAATCAACCCTGTGCACACTGCTTAGCAATAGGCACTTTTTTAAGCTGCCATGGTTGATTTTGAAGTGCCCTGCCTGGCTCCTTGACAAGCAGGAATTTGGCAACTGGAAGCATAAAGCTGGCTAATGGGGAAAGGTGCACAAATCTCTGCATAAACAATAGCTGGCTCCGTGCAATCTGGAGGCAAAACAAACCCATCCTGTGCACTGAGGTATGAAAAGAACCAAAGAAAAAGAAGGGCTGTGCTGCCCACATTAGGGAGCACAGATGCTGCAGTCACTTCTCTCGTGGTTCTGACTGGGGAGCCAAGCATTTTCCCTGGGATGTGGAAGAGCTGTGTTGTGTCCTGGTCAAAGCCTGTCTGCCAGGACCTGTGTAACTGTTCCTGCTGCAGACGCTGAGATAGTGCTCATCCTTCTTGGGAGAGCTACAGAAAGGCTCGAGTCCCCTGGCCACCCTGACTTGACTCAAATTATAAAGTAATAAGGTCTTGAGTTACAACAGCTCTGGAATGAAACCTCTGTGGAGACAGCTGGAAACAGAGTAAGTCTACTATAATAACAAGGAGTGGGAGTGAAAATTAAAGCTTCTGAATGCAGCAGCATTTGGGCAGACTGCATGAATATACATGTGCCTAACAGACCGTGTCCCAGGCTCAGCAGCTGAGTGTGGGTTTTGTCCATACTGGGAGTCCTGGGCAAGCCAGGTGTGGGAATGGCATCTGTCCTGCAGGACCTGGCGTGCTGAGTGGTTTGAGGAGCAAAGCCCAGATTGGCACTCTAGCAGACAGAAAGGATCCTGGATGTACAAGGTGGTGCAGAGTGTAGATGTCATGTGTATTGTGCCAAATTTTGAAGAGATAGTGTTAGATTTTCATGCTTGTGAACACATAGGGATGCTTCGTGCTCCTGTGAAGACAGGCTGGATACTGAGATTTGTTAAGAACAGGTTTCTTTCCTCAGCCACAAGGTAGTTGTCTGGAGTCCACAAATTCAGGAAAGGGGGGGAAATGTCTGAAAGCAAAATTTTCCCTTCAGTTCCCACATCTTCAGGCTTTTTCATCTAAGGACCACAGGCTACTCCTGGGCTATGCTAATATACCCGAGGTAGATGCTTTCCTATGTGAGTCTGTCAGGAACTCCAACACCATATATCCTTTGTTTATTATTTTAGGCAATGCTTTGAGATAGCTCCAGAAGAAGAAGGTATATGAATGAAAAGGACTTTGTAAGACCTTTCCCCGTTCAGACTTTTCAGGAAGAGCTGCCTCTATGGGACTCCTTGTTGTTAATGGAGAGAAAAAGGTAGTTAAAACTGGAGTCATGTGTCATTCTCAGTACAATGATTTTCCCCCACCCCTGTCCCCATTCACTGGCTCTCCATGGATTTTAAAGGGAGTCTACAGTAACCAGCTCAGCTACAGATGTCCCTGTTGAGTCAGCTAAATCCACAGGCTGAGACAGAGAATCCAGGTCAGAGATGTCAAGTGCAAAACTAATAAAGAAATTAATAGACACATTGATCAAACTGTTCTATTGGATGAGCTGCTGGTGCTCCAGCAGCAGTACACAGCTACTTCTTCCCTTTCATTAAAATGTGCTTAACTGGGATTGCTGTTTACCTAAAGGTCCTCCTTCACATTGCACCTTTTCCCTCAGAATTAGCCATGGAACACACAGCATTTTCTCTGAACATCATGACCTCAACCTGTACTAAGACTAGGTTATTTTTGTTTTTACCAAGATTGCTCTTCTCTAAACAGTGTTATATATTGACCAAAATGAGGTTAAAATAATTCATTTTCCTTATCATTTAGAGAGGAGGGCATTTGGGATGTTTAAATGATGTTGCAGGCATAATTAAGCAATTCCTATGGATTCCGAGTTTTTTAAAATATAAAATAAATCCTCTCCTTCTTTCACTGATGCTGTTGGTCCTCCCAGTCCCTCTGCCTCCCTGGGAGGTGTGAGGCTTTGCAGAATGAGCCATTTACACAGGAGAATTAAATGTACTTGGTGCTTGTGCAAGTCTCCTACTTGATAATATGCCCAAAGCCCTGCACACGGACTGTTTTCTCATCTTTGGCTGGGTGATGGGTGCTGAGCACTCTCTGGAAGTCTACAGACAGTGATTTATCTGAACACCTCACTGCAGTTGTGGGGGTGATGAAAGGGAGTTGCCAGAGTGAGTTGGAAGTGCAGCAAGTGCTGTACTCTGGCACTAATAGCAGACTACTGTATTTCTGTCAGTGAAGACTCTCTGGCAGTGCAAGTTCAGACCTTTTCCAGTCGTTTATGAGGAGTGTAGGAGTCAGCAATATGAAGGAAGCTGTCAGGGAAAATCCTTAATAGCATGAAACACAATGCTAAGACAACAGTCTGTAATTTCAGGTCCTCTCAGCCCTGACACAATGTGACATGACTTCTGTGCTTCATTTTTGTCGAAGTGCTACAATTTCCTGAAGGCCAGGAATAGCTCAAGAGGCCAGCTGAACCATGTCAGTCACAGGGATGACTGACTGCAGTCTGGGACTGTCTGTGAGGAGTGGAGTAGCTCCTGTTGACCTCCAGGGATTGCTGATGCTCCTCAGAGATGTGCTTCATGCCTTATGGAGGAGAGCATCTAAGAGCCAATCTGTCTGTAGTCAGAAATGCTGTAAATCCATTTGCTGCCTGGTCTTTGTGTTTGAGGAGATGGGGCTCTGGCCTGCAGGGCTGACTGCAGCAGGACTGGTCCCTTGGTTTCCAACCTGAATACATTGCCCATTGCTGGTCCTGTGTGACCCCATAAGCATGCAGAGTTTAAACATGTTCTCTCACGTGCTCTTTTGTGCCAGAAAGTTCTTCTGGCTGTTGCTGCCCACTGCAAGTCTTTTCTTCATCCCTTGAGTGTCTGAGCCACTCACAAGCAGCCTTGTGCAGCTCCCATGAACCAAGTAACAAAAGAAGATTAAACTGCAAAATATCCCACTGATACTCTTCTTGGCTGCTTCACCATCTCACTTCTCTCCCTCTAGGTATCTACTTAGTTTCTTTGACTTAAAGGGCTGGTTTTGCTTCTCTGCTTCTCCCATGTGTCCCTGAGGAGTGCTGCAGCTCAGTACAAGTGTTAAGATCTTCCACACTCTGCCCTCTGCATCACCCCCATCTTTCTTACTGCCTGCTAAAGAAAGTGAATGCCTTCTTTCTAATGTCACTGCAAGATTTTGTGAGTACAGCCCACTGTCTTGTTTACCTTCTTCCTCAGCCAGCTTCCATTGTAATGTTCCTGTTTTAAAGTTTATCTGGTACATTTTTAGTCTCGGGTTAGTTCAGCTTCTTGTCTTCAAACTATATACAATCTTCTGAAGATGTTTTAGTAAGACCTTAAAGCTCCCATATTAAAAACCCTTTAGGGGCTCTCCCTTTTCCCTGGTTTCACACCAGTTTTGCTTTGCAGATTAACACTGATTGAACCTTGTGCTCCAAAGAACAAAACTGGTATGGGGTGCTTCATTTCAGTAGCAGTCTCAAATACTTTGACATCATGTATGATGTGGATTCTTTGCTCATCAGGTGTGCAACAAAAAAATTACAAATACCTTACCCAGTAGTCCAGTGGTTGTGCCAATCTTGGATCTAACTAATGCTGTCTAGACCATAGTTTTCTGCACTGGACCACATTTTTCTTTTCAGTGGCACTTCCCATAAATTCACTGCTGACTGTTCTGTGAATTTACCAGATTGTTTCCTCTCCTGCTGATCAGCTTAGGTTCTTTCTGCCGGGCCATAAATCATAAAGTTGCCCTGAATGTTTTTACATTGCCTAGCACAGATGGAGTTGTGACCCATGGCTGAGGTCATTAAGCCTCCTGTAATGCCAGCAATGATAATAATAACAAGCTTGAGATAAATCTCTGCCTTCCTTCCTTGATGTCCAGGGAAAGACATCTGCTTGTAAGCAGTCCTTTCATACAAGATGCAAAGAAAGACTGTGAAAGTTCTGCTTGTGATTTGCCATTGATTTCTGTGCCATTGTTACTCCTTCTCTAACCCAAATATTTTCATCGTCAGTTGTTCCCATATTGTTCATCCCTTTATTGTCATTGTTGTTTTCATGGATACAGTTTCTCCTCATGTGTGACTTTTCATTGTTACAAGCATCGTTTCATTGCCACATTGTGTTGTACAGCTGCTATTTTTCCTAGAATTGCATTCTTTGTCATTTCCTTCTGGGTACTTAGCACAAAAACCTATTGTCCTTGCCTAGAATTTTTGGTTTTTTTCCCCTCCCTGGTCCAGTTTTGCTCTTGTCTGTGATTCAGCCTCCACAGACGTGTTTCCTGTAGCATCCTTTTCCCTCTCCATAGTTGGTGTCTTCTGCAATATTCAGTGTGTTCCTTTCCCATTTCAAAGGAAAGTTACATCACTGTGTTAATCCCAATCTCTGTTTTCCTACACTCTTCTGTTCCATATTCATCTATCCTTCCTTTTCCTTCCATTTCTACTATTGTATTGCCAAATATTCTTATTATACCACATTGTTTTCTGTGGTTTTATTCTGTTGCTTTCTGCCTGTGACTTTTTAATCTGTAGTGTGTTTTTCTACTTCCAAGTTTTTGTTCTCTTTCCCATACTGCTCAGTTACATTTTCCCCACTCTCTAAAACAATTTCTGATGCTCTAATGCTGCTACAACTTCGGGCTCATGCCATCTCTAAAGTTGATTTTGCTCCTTTGGCTTCATGTCCTGCTGGTTTGTCCTGCAGTTTGGTGGGTGCTGGTGGCCATAACACTGACCAGTGAATCCTGTGCTTAAGGATAGACTCTAAGCCCAGACCAGTCTGGGAGTGAAACACCATCACTGCCAGCAACAGCACTGGGATTTTGATGCCCACACGGATGCACCTGATGACTGAGTGCTGCCTCTCATCTCTCCACCTAACCTCTTATTCCCCCATCAGCCAGGTTTTCCCTTTCTTTCTTTGCCTCACTCACCTGCCCCTTGCATCTCTCTCATTGAGCCACTGTGTGTCTGCCTAAACACTCTGAATAGTGGGATCTAAATAATGATTTTGCTGTCAAATGTTCCATTTTCTTTTCCTTCTCCAGTCTATAATTCTTCTGTGAATGGTGACTGCATAGTTAATTGCAATTCATTACATGGCTGTCAGAAATCCAAGCCCTCACTCCTCTTGATATATTCAATCAATGTCCTTGGCTTGTGTGCAGTAATGTGTAGTGGGCTTTAGATGAAATTGTTACTGGTTTTTAACAGCTTATACATCTTCCAATGCAGTTGTTTCAGGACCTTGGGGGTGCTTGGATGGAGAGCCAGAGTGAGCAGCAGCAGAAACAACTGCTCCTGTCTTTGGAGGAGGTGTAAGCGGCTGAACCAGCACTGCTGGGAGGAGACCACTGCCTGCTAGCTGACTCCCATGTTATGGGGAGAGGCCAGAAGGGCTGCAGCAGACATTGGAGCTGAAGCAGACCCCTTTAAATAAATATTCCTGACTTTCAAAAGTCATGGAAATATTTAGTAAGCTTTGAAGCTTGATGGGCCAAGTGTCCAAGTGAATTGTTTTGTGGAAACAGGTAAAATAATTTTCTGGAGTGTCGTCACTGGCCAAAACAGGGAAACTTTAAGGTAAACAAGCCCTTCTTCCAGCTCAAGGTAGAATCTTTTACCTTCAAAGCTGAACTAATTGATGGTACAGCCTGAACTACCTTGCTGTTGCCATTTTAGTCATGGAGAACGTAGACTGATACTGCACCTTCAGGGCCAGGGCAGCCTGTGCTGTGTGCCTGCAGCCTTTGCTGAGCACCTGCCAGAGTGAGACCGACCTATAAGCTGGCCTCAGTATAGTGCTAAGTTCATCTTTTTCACAGCCATGGCAAACACAGCTCCTTCAAACTTTACGAACGAAAATAAGCACCAGAGTGGCTCCACACTGTGACAACTTCATTGTTCAGTGCTATCAACCATAGTTTGAAGCCAACTTTAATGAGTACTTTACCTGAGCAACACAGATGGCATCTTTATTGTCTAGGCTGAAATCTAAGATTCTCTCACTGATTTCTGTGATAAATTTAGTACACTTCAGTCTTCCACCAAATTCTCTCCTGAACTGCTCTAGCACTAGTCCAGCAAACCGTAGTCAGCATAAAAATGGTAACCAAAATAACTATGCTATATAAAAATGTGCAAGCCAGCACACCCACCTACAGAGACCCAGCAATCATCCAAAACATATCAAAAAAGATATAATAGGCTGTCAGGTTTTCAACACCACCACATCTGCTCTGAGGGGAACCACAACCCCCTTGACAGACTCAAGAGTTTGCTTGTCCAGCAAATATTTTCAACATGGACAGTAAAATCTGACTCAGATTTTACATTTTCTCAGAAACTTGCTTCCCCAAACTTAAGCTGCACCACAGATCACTAAACATTAAAAGGAAAATATCACAGACCATGTAGAAAGTAGAATCAGATCATTTCTTGAATAATGTGTATGAAAATCATCATTATATGATGATACTTATCCCTGAATCCTGTGCTGCTCCTGAAATATAATATATGCCAACCACTGCACAATGTCCTCTTAGAAACTTTTTGGATTAAACAGCCCTCATGAATCAGAGAAAAACTTGCACAGGAGAAGTAAAAGGGCAAACCCACGAGTTATTAGTAGACAACAAACTTATACAAGACAACCACTCAATTTCTGCTCTCTTGATCCTCAAGAGAAAGCTACAAAATGCTTTCCAAAGGTGACAGTCAAAAGACATTACTCATGATAAGAAAAAGTCACAGCATCAACAGAGACAAACATTTATGGCATGTTGTAATTCTTCCCTTTCAACCACCACTCCAGCTCACTTCCCAGCAAAACCACCCATGTGCCATCAGCTGTAAATTCTCACTCTCTCATTTCTCTCTCTGTGTATCTCTTTCCAGTAGAAGATACTGCTGTGTCACCTTTCTCTTTGCAATACCCTTTCTTCTCTGCCACAGGTACCAAACTCTTCTCTTTTTCCTCTAAATGATTAAAGAGAACCTAGTTAAATTCTTTGTTCTCAGCTCATACCTTTGAAGTTTGGTGTACCTATTTCTGGCCCAGCAAAGAGCTTTTGAGCCTGAAACCTGTCTGTTGTTTCCAAGTGAATCTGTTCCTGTAACAAAAGATGCCACCTTCTCCCTACAGACTTGGCTTAGAATAATGAATCTTAGATCAGTACTGAAAATGCAACACCCCAGATCTATTTGGTTACATAAATATTATTCAGACTTGATTTTCATGGCTCAACGTGTAACTTTTTTGTTGTTTTCTTGGGGTTTTGTTTGTTTGGTTGGTTTTTTTTGGTTGTGTTTTGTTGTCGTTTGTTTTTTGGTTTTGGTTTTTTACTGGGAGAGAGCTCTAGTGGGCTAATCCTGTCTGTCTTATTAGGAATTGAACTGACTTGAAATTCCAGGGAACCATTTATCCAGGTAAACCAAAGCAGGTAGGATGTCAGCTTTACTGAAATATCTACCATGAGTGACATTTCTGCCCAGAATAATATGTACCCAGGCCTCTCTCTGGGTTAGGTGCAAGTTACCTGCATTGCAGACCTGCCTAATAGCACACTCCGTCCTGTTTTCTTCAATATTAAATTAATCTGCTACAGTTTCCATATGTGTCACTCTGTGTCAGATACAAAGTCACCTGCACACTCCCAAATTGCAGACAAGGCCTGAGGGAAATGTAAGTTCTCAAGAACTAATGGTGTTTTGACATTGGTAAATTTCTAATGTCATTTTACCACATAATATCACCAAAAAAAGAAAATTCTAAAAACTCCCAAATATGTCCTTGTCAGCTGCTTACAGTTGGTGCTATGTGAGATAAAAAGGAGATGCTGTTGGAGATTTCTTTATAAAAATATATTAGATGCAGTAGTTCAATAAACAAAAGTGCCCAGTTGCTGTTGGATGGAGAAAATCAACTGCACAAAAAACCCCACTGGCTAGGGATTGATAGGATGTGTATCAGAGATGCAGAAAATAATTTGTTGATACAAGTAGATTCTATGGGGTTGTGGAGTTAGGCATCATGTTGGGATGCTTAAAAATGGTGCCATGGGTGCTCTAGGGACATGGTTTACTGGTGACCTGGTAGTGCTGGGTTAACAGCTGGACTTGATGATCTTGGAGGCCTCTTCCCACCAGAGTGGTTCTAAGTTCTTCCATTCCCTGCAGGAAAAGTAGATTGAGCTCATCTGCTGTGTTCAGTGCAGAGAACTCCAGTAATAATGTGAATCATCTGTGGAGGATTTGAGGCATTAACTGGAGTTGTTTAGTCAAAGAGGAAGGACAATAACAACCTTCAGAGATGGAAAAGAATACTATCAGCAGCAAGGGTTAAGATTCACACCCTCTTCCTTGTAGGTGGAAGGGAAAGAAGCAGCATCAGACTGCAGCAGTGGAGACTTCTGTTAAGCATTAGGAAAACCTGTTTAATGTCACTGAAGCACTGGGAGGACCCAGCAGCTGCACCTTTGCAGGTTGTTCTGAAGGAGCTGTGCAGACACATGGAATGCTGTGGGGATGATTTAGAGCACAGTTAACCTCTGAAGGTCTCCTCTCCTATGAGTGGGAAGCCAGTGATTGCTGGAGTGTCCATGCATAATTTAGGAAACTTGCAGCTGCTGCCTCCAGGCTTCCAAAACCAGCCATGCTCAGAAGTCCTTGGCAGCACTTTGCTCTCTTCCTCACTGGGACCCAGGTGTGGATGTAGAGAGAATTCTTTTCTATTTTTTCTGTCTCAACATCAGAGTCCTCTGTTCACTCCTTAGCAAACCCTGTGTGTTTGTCAGTGAAGTAAAAGACAGTAGGTGTGTTTTAGGAAGCTGGGTTACTTGCTGTTCCTCAACTACTGGCTTGGTAAAGCTGCATTTTTCCTTTAAACTTGGGTCAAACTTTAAAAATTGACAAGCTGTACAACCTCCCCCAGTCTTTAAAACAAAGTTTCAGCCCATCAACTGCCTTGACAGTTTTTCAACAAGAAAACTTCAGTCATCCTTGGTTTCCTTTTTTTTTTTTTTTATTTTGTCCCTAAGTTCTGTATTTTAAAATAAAATATTATTTAGAGAAGAAAAAAAACCCCCCAAAACCAAACACACCAAAAACCTCTCAAGTATTTTTTTCCTATTGATCCACACATTTTTAAAAGCTGGCTGGACACAAGTCCATGCCTTACCTCTGCTTACTTCAACTTCAGCTACTTTAAGTTGACAATAAACATTTGAAAATCTCATTGAGAGCTTTCTTTGTGAGTTCAAGTTTATGATTGTCTTGTAAAGTTAATTTCTTGTTGATTTTCCCACACAGAAGGTAGCTAGTCTGCAGCAGTGTGTTCAGGTCCTGAATCACACTTCATTTCCTATGAAGAAATGACAGGATTAGAGAAATGCTTTACTCTGCTTTACTACCAGTTGTAGGAGTCTCACAGAATCTCAGTCCATCTTTACCTTGACACACTGGTCTGAGCAGCTTGATCATAGCAAGAGAGTGGGCAAGCAATGCTACAGGGCAAGAGAGGCAACAGTTCTCTCTCTGGAGGAGGGCTCTGACAAAGCCTGTTAAAAGCTACCTCTAACAAAACACATTTCTAGAGCCACCAGTGCTACCTGGACAGCAGGGTGTCCTTGAAAAATTGCAGATTCCTTTCTTAGCCCAGTTCCTGCAAAATTTACAAGCTCTGAGTAGTTGTTAAATAATGTCTCCAGTTTCTAATTGTGCAGATGAGAATGGTGATATCACAGCCCTCATGTAGTCCAGCTCTGCTTTTCTTATCAACATTGATAGGTGTTGAAGAGTTTTGCCAGCTGGATGCTACATTTTCCTTGTTTTGTTTGCAATGAGCATGAGCCTGAAAGATCCCATCATCCTTTTGCAAATCACCAGCTTCTCTGCATCCTGACTCATTTCTGGAGAGAGCAGAGAGGACTGTGCACCTTGCAGGGCCACGAGTGGAATAATTTGCACACAAGTGGAATAATTTAGCGTGAAAAATACTGTTGTGGTCAGCAAAATCTTTCCCTCTAGGATTAGTGAATGTAACAGGAAAGCAAAGGGAGTTAATGTTTGCCAGAAGGGAAATGAGAAAGCTCCCCAGTATGGGGCTCAGCTGGGCAATCAATCTCCATATACAGCCTAGCATACCCAAAGCCAACCACCCTACTCCTTCTCCCCAGCAGGAATGTATTAGTTTGAGACACTTTCCACAGCTTTCTCTCTGTTTTCATAGCTTAGAAGTGCTCCTGGAGGGCAGGTGCTTTTATGAGGTATGATTTCAGTAATCGTGTTGCTCCTTGAGAAGAGAGAGGGGACTGTGCACATCCCCTTCTCCAACCAGCAAGACTGGTGTACAGGAGTACATTCTTTCAACTGAATAGGAATGTGGCACCTGTAAATCTTATAATAAGAAATCTTATCACAATAAATCTTATGAGGAGCGATTGAAGGAGCTGGGACTGTTTAGTGTGAGGAAGAGGAGGCTGAGAGGAGACCTCCTCACTTTCTACAACTACCTGAAAGGACATTGTAGAGAGGCTGGTGCTAGATAGAACAAGAGGGGATGGATTTCAGCTGCAACAAGGTAGGTTTAGACTGGGCATTAGGAAAAAAAGTGTCACTGGAAGAGTAGCCAGACACTGGAATAGGCTGCCCAGGGAGGGGGTTGAGTCACCATCCCTGGTTGTGTTTAAGGGTCATTTGGATGTGATTTGGAGGGATATGGTTTAGGGATGAACTTTGTAGAGTAGGGTTAATGGTTGGACTTGATGATACGAAGGGTTGTTCCCAACCTAAATGATTCTGTGATTCACCTAGATGCTTTTGCTGAGGGTGCCACCCATAGCTCTGAGGCTGGCATCCCCTCTGCAGTGTGCTTAGTTTGATAGTGGTGTTTTGACCTACAGCCAAGAAGAGTTTGAATTAACAATGCTGTCTGAGCTCAGATTTTGAGACTGATTCTCCCTCATCCCCCTGGGCATCTGCTGTAGCCATTCAGGAAATATCTTAATCTTCCAGAACAGCAGAGCAGAGATAGTGATTATTTTTAACTGTAATCGCTGCTTTCTTTAGGATCTATTGCACTTGTGAACATGGGAACTGATCATCTCAGTCTCTGCTGTGCTGGGATTGCAGCCAATGAGACTTACATTCATCTCACTGACTCCTTTGGGCTGAGCTTTGGGGTGGGATCACCTTGCTTACCTTGAGATGCTTGCAGAATGAAAGTTCCCATCTGAACCAGTCATCCTTACAGTCAGTGGGTTGGGTAGGCAGAGGCAGAATGCAGCTCACCTGGTTGCTCAGTGGTTCAATACTTAACATGCTGCTGCTGCTGCTATAAAGTTAATAATAAACAGGCTGTTTTTATCAGCTTGGTTTCAGTTTGTTTTCCAAAGGGGGATTCCCAAGGCAGTAGCAGACTGACCACAGGTTGGGTCAGAGGCATTGCTGACCTCTGTTTGCTAGTGCCACCACTAAATCTTAAGTACCCATTACAAAAGAGATTATGGCACCGTTTCAAACTACCACTATTTAGTCTGAATGATGCTGTTATTTTTAAAGCTCTGTTTGTAATGAACACACTCAGCCTGACAAATCTTTATTTTGTGGACTTGGTTGCAGATTTGGAAGTCTATTTTTCAGGAGGGGATTGCTCTGATGATCTACTTTGCACATAAGACTTGAACAATCACTATCTGAAAGCTTTGTTGTTAAGATATCATTTTACTTCTGGTGAAAGCAAGGAAATGCTGATGGATTTCTATAAGATGCATGAGCAGAGGAGGCAAATTAAACAGCAGGGTCTGGGTGAGTAATTATTTTGTGTGCTTACCGGAGGAAATTGATTATCAGACATTCCTGATCAATTCATTTTCCCTACATCTGCTTTTTCACAAGAACAAATATATTTCACTTTATTAAAATTTCATGGTCTAAGGGAGCTTTTAGTACTGTGAACCAATAATGCCAATAAACTTTTAGTATGAACAGTCCAGCCTAGTAGTGGTGTGCAAAAACTTCCAATGTGTAAGTAAAGCAGCTGGGCCAGACATGGAAAGCAGGAACAGCTGAATGGAAAGAAAGTTTAATGAGTGGTAAATGTATCCTTTGGCTCTTCCTTCTTGTATTACTCCTTGATTAGAGTTCTGTGGCTATATCTCTACCTGCCACTGTCTTCTTGCTCTCTCAAACATCGTGCAGACATCAGGTGAAGAATAAATGCTCTATCTAGAATTACACAAGATTTTTGAGAGTAGCATTGAAAAATTGGCATCTATCCAACGCTGTTACCAAAACTCTGGGCTTTGAAATTTGTAGCTCAGTTCCTGAAGCGCAAGGAATGCAGCAATACAACAGTGTGTCATCAGCTGATATTCATGGGGAGGGGGCAGGAGACACACACCCTGAGCATCCAGGGATCATGAGGCCCTCCATTTATTCAAATGCCAGGTTTGCTTCATGTGAAGTGGTGATGTGACTGAGTGAACCTGTAGGATTGACAACCTCTTGCTTTCTTTCTGGCACTTCTTGCTACCCATAGATTCTTGGCATGGACTATCTGCCACCTTTTGCCCTTACATTTGCCAGCATTACTGCCAGAAGTCTGTCCCCAGAAATGATCTCTCACTTATGTTTGAAAGTTTGTGGGAGTGTGAAAGGATTTTCTCTGTAGCTATTTAACATTCATGGATGATTCAAGATGCTACTGAATGTGGGAATTTTGGACTGTCCTAAAGATGTCTTCAGGTGGTACCTGCTGTGCCTCGACCAATTTTTATGTTTCAGAGCAACTTTTACGTTTTGACATTTTGATTAATACCCTGGATGGAGAATCTGGGCTCTCTGAGGTAGTTCTCCCTGCAAAATTTATCAAATTGTACATAGATAAGAAAATAAGTAAAAACTTCTCTTGCAGACACAGAAAGGGTCACAAAGGACAGGTTGCTGTTATTCTATACTATTACACTTTTTTACTAAGACAGGAGACGTTTGTCTGTAGTTTAAGATAACAAATAACAATGGATTGTCTATTTGCTGTCATGGTCATGTAGGAGCTGGATGTAAGAACTGCCCTTTGGGGATTCTCATGTAATCTAGATGGAGAAACTTGCAAGGCTGCATGCAGCTCAGGCTCCCATCAGCATCCAGGCAGCAATCAGACTCTGTCCAAGAGTTTTAATTCCCCACGGGCTCATTACCTTTTGCCAAAATTCCAATAAAGCAGTTTTTATCAAATGTGAAGTTTTTATCAAGCATTCTCTTGATGCAGCTGTTAGATGATGGAAGGGAAGTGAGCCTTACATTCAAACCCGTAAACCCAAGTTCTACTAGAGCAAATTACCAGATAAGCCATACAGAAGTTAGGAAAGTTTATCATGAGTTTGTGAGGCAAATTCTCCTCTATCAGCTTGGAGTTGTCCTTGTAATATTGTGTCCTCCTCCAGGAACTGCTTTCTGCATCAGTCTCAAAAGCAGGAATTTTTTTTTCACCAGCTGTAGACCAGTTGGGCAAGAGGGAATAGCAGCAAGGATGAAAGTGATGTCCTTGAATCCTTCATACAAATAATTTAGATTCAATCTGTTTACAGAGGTTAGATAGCAGTGCATTATTCAAATCCCATTAGACTGTATCATCAAGGGTGAAATGGTATTTAGATAAACCCTGCAAACACAAATTTCCGTTCTCTTAATGCAGTTAACCTAACACATTTCACCTTACAGTGCAGTATAAAGGAGCAGAAAGGGAATGTAATTTAAAGCAAAATCCCTGTTTCTTGATCAGTCTTGCAAACAGAGCTGCTGTTTGCACCGTTACAACTGTATTAATAGGTCCTGACTCCTCTGAATTTCCAGGTTAAAATCACATTAAACCACAAGGAAATTCTTTTCACCATGCTTATGAAGGACAAAAGGCAAATCAAAAGACTTAATTTTAGGACTCCTTGTTGAATGGAATATTGACTCACTGTGATCATTACTTGGCATTAGAATTTAGACACGTAAACTACAGACTTCTGTGTAGAAGTTAGTAGTTACCCTGGGCTCCCTGGGTGGCTATTGGAAAGTCAGACAAGGAATTTTCAGAGAAGGCAAAATGTTTTTCATCTCATCCCAAAGACATCTACAATCATGCGTTGAAAATTTTTATTTCTCTCCATAAACTTACAAAAACACCTCGACAGACTCACTCACTTGTAGACTGCAGCAGTGTAATGTTAATTTAGAAAATTCCCAAAGAAACCCCTGGGAATGAGAGCAGGAGCAAATCCCTACTTCAGGCATACCTTAAACCTTGCTCTTGCCTCATGGTGTAGGACTATGAGGAGAGGAACTGTCGTGCTAATTTTCGGGTTGATAGAACAGCATGGCTGTAAAAAAATAGTAGAAAAAAACTGGAAAACCTCTAAATCTTTGTTAACTGATGTGAGATGGCACTGGCCTGACCTTCTGGAAACAATTGCTTGCAAGAGCTTATGAGCAAGTTCCCTTTGCTCAGTTGTAACTTCTGCTGGAGTATGTAACTGTATTATAACGTTATAGCTACATAAGGTCCTTACAACCAGTGAATCAAAATTTCCCTGCCTCTCCACAGGCACTGCCACAGACAAAACAAAGGGATTTTCCACTAAAATCTATGACTTCAAATCCATCTTGCTCCAACAGCTAGGCTCACTTGAAAAACGATGGCTCAGCCAACGTCCAGCCTGTTAATTTGCTGAAGAGATTATTGAATCCTGCCAAAATGCAAAAGGAAAAACAAGAGCTGGGCTTTTCCATCACCACTAATAAAAAAGTGAAAGTGATGAGACAAACTGTGTGTCCGGGAAATTAAATCTCTGGGATAAAACAAGCTGATAAGCTAGAAAGGGAGCCAAGCAACCCGGACACAGTGACACTGCAATCATAAAATATCCCAGGTTTTGGCTGCCAGGTTCTTAATAAATGCTCCTTTAGCTTCAATGTTTTGCTCTCCACCTTCTGTCTATTCATTTTCTTACCCTTGGATAAAGCTCCCCAATTCATTTCTGCTTTTCAGTTCTGAATTCCCTTTTTCTCAGAGTTACTCTGTGTTGTTCTTTGCTGTCTGTAGATGCCAAAGTCTCCAACAAACTATTGTGCAAAGTTAGGAATGGCAACAACTTCTTCTAAGTGTTTTCCAGGAATCAGCACAAAGGTGCCTTGGTCTGTGATGGACTTTCTAGGTCTTTCTAAAAAAGGACCTCTCTTTTGTCTTCTAGACTGTCTGCCTTATTTATTAGAAGATTTTGACTCTTAACAAAGTAAGAACTTGGTTGGTAGCTAATGCAGATTGGTAGCTAACATTAAAAATGCAGAAACAAACTTCTTTTAATGAGAAAAAAGCCATCTTAATCATGAGGCCAGTGTTCAGTTTAGAGCTAGTGGTTCAGTATGTGCAGTCCCTCCTTGAAGGCCACTTTTAGGAAGAGGAAGGAGAGCCTTTCAAGTTTCATTTCATAAAATCTGGCTTAACATTGGCAAGGAGATTGTGAGACAAGAGAAACTCTTCCAAAGCAAATGCAGGCAGCAGTCCTTCTATCATGATTTCTACAAAATCCTGTACTACACAACATATGTAATCATGGATCAAACCTTCCAGGATGGCTGCACATCTACCAAACCTCATCTTCTGAGCATCCAGCTAGCATAGCAAGGACCGTGACTGCCACAAGACACTATTTCTAGACATCAGACATTCACAAATAGCTTGGAGACTGGTTGCTACTGAATCCTCATCATTATAATTATTTTTAATTATAGAGCTTGTAATGGTGAAATGTTTATGAGGCTCCCAGCTTTCACTGACTGTCAAAGGGAACAAGAGAGCTTACTCCCTTCATGCCACTGGAAAAACTGGCACAGTGTAAACCCATCAAGTGGAAACAAGGAATTATGCACCAGTGGTTTGCCAGGGCTTTGGTGGCAGCCTTCTCCTCCCCTCTTTCCATTACCATGCTAACAGCTGATAGATGCACAAGAAAAGGCAAAAGAAAAGAATCCCTTCAGCAAGAGACAAAAATGAATCACTTCAGAATAAACTTAATTCCTCAGCCATGAAGGGCAATTAAACTTATTTTACTAGTGAAAAGGGGAGCTTAATAAAGTTATGAGTGTTTTAAAACTCATAAAAGCAATTTTTATATTCCCCCTTCACGGATGAGCTCTTGCAAGTCACAAGTTTGTGAGCTCATTATCAGCTGCCATTCAGGGAGCATCAGGCTGTTAAAGTGCTTTGTCAAGTCTCTTGGTTTCCAAGCTTTTCACCATTAATTCAAGAGTGCTTTTTTTCCCCTTCCATCCAAGGAATTCAAACCCAATAACAGTTATGAATAAAATAAGAAAAAGAAATGCATTCAGATGCCCATCTCCTCTCTTATGCCAGCTCTGTAAAATGATCAGCCAAATGATCTGGGTTTTGTTTCCCCCCAAAGTAGCTGCTGAAAATAGATTGGTGAAAACATGTTACTTAGTCTCTGAACACATGATGGGAGAAGTAAAGCTGAAGGCAATGCAATGGATCAAATCCTGAAACTTAGGAGTGATAAGCAAATAAGCAGGTTAAAGATAGGAATTTGAAAGCCTGGAAGGTTTAACTCTGGTTAATCCACAAGTGTAGTTGTCACCCTCTGAGCCAATCCGTATCACTTTGAATGTTTGCATCATGTTTGGGGTTTTCTGCAATATTTAGATTTTTTTTTTTTTCCCTAGTCTGGATAACTGGATTGCCACAGATTGACTTATTTTAGTGGTTCTGACCTAAAACTGATTTGGATTTACATTCTGAAATACCCTTCTTTTTTAGTGCTTAAACAATCATACATAAAATAGGGGAGAGAAGTGAGCTAGGATAAGAGTTCTTGATTAATTTCTGGTTCCTAGGAGCTCACATACAATGGAAATGAACTTTGTGACCTGTTGCATTGACAATTCCTACACCTGCAGATGCTTCATGAAGTTAATGTAATTCCTAATACAAAAGTGAGTGAAAGCTGTATGTAAAAGTCCTGTCTCTGAACAGCAGCTATCTAGAACCTAGCAATATAAGATAAATAGTGACCTGAAACAAGGTGGTGGGAAAAAAAGAAAAGTTTAGAATTTATCAATTACACAGCATAAGCTCTGCTGCAAGAATACAATTACACCCAAGCCTAACCACAGCAATAACCTCTGTGAGATCCACAGGCCAAGGAGGAATCAGAGCTCAATATTCATTCCCCTGCTTGGTCACTGCAGAGTAATACATGGATCAGCACCTTAGCAGAATAAACTTCTGAAAATAATACTCATTTTTCCCACTCGCAGTGGTGCTATTTTTAACAAATGTCCCCTTCAGAAACAAATTCAATAAGCCTTTGGTATTCTGTGTGGTGCCCAAATATAACATCATGATGTGATACACTCCGTTTTACTGTCTTCTAATGTAACAGCTCTCCAATGGGAAATACTGTTAATGATCAGCATAAAATACCCATCATTTTAATACTGTTGTAAATCAAAATTTATTTTGTACCTGGGCTGCCATGAGGGTATGATTAATTTTTATAAAATGGGCAGGATTTGAGGAGCCTTTTGATTGGTCAATATTAGCTCTAAGCCACAGGTATTAATCTTTATGACTAAACAGGTCGAAATTCATTAGCCCCGTGCCCCTCCTTCATATCACATTGCTGTAAAATGGCAAGGAAAAAAGTGCCAGTGGAAAAAAATATTTTGTGTTCATTCCTTGATTTATTTGCTCCCAGCAGAATACAAATCTACTGCAGGATTTAGCTCCACTCTTGCTATGTGCAGATCCTTGAGGGTCTGTTACAGCCACGGGTTGGCCGTCTTTGGATTCTTCCTGTGGAGGATTTGCAGCTTGGAGGGGCTTGTGAGAGCCAGCAACCTGCAAAAGGTGCTGGCCCCTCCAGCCGAGGCCCAAAGCCATCACTGCTCCTTTCCTGTGTCCAAGGCCAAGACTAAACAGCACGAAGCCACCTGGTGCTGCTTGGAGAGCCAAAATGAGGAGAAAAACATGCATGAATTGAACAGAAGTCCCCAGTGTTATGAGTCTCAGCCACTGTCACCTCCATGACCTGGGGCAAGCCCCAGGGCAACTTCTATTTAAATCAGAAGCACTTATTTTTACACAGTTTGTTCAGTTTGTGCTCTTAGCCTTCCTCCCCAGTTCACATCAGACACTTCCTCCTGAATTACATCATGGTCCGTGGCAAAAAGGTCTACAGTGTTCACATGCAGCTGCTGATGCCCAGAGCATGGGCTGTTTTCTTAGGAAAAAAAAAAAAAAAAGAAAAGTCTGTTTCTTACTTGCTTTTTGCTTTTCTACCTCCCTGCCCAGGCAGGTCTGGATGCTGAGCTGCCTGGTGCACTGCAGTCAGAGTCCTGTGATCAACTCAGCCCACTAATGGGGTACTGAGGCATCTGCTAGTGCCAGCCACTGCAGCCAGAGATGCTCATGGAGCTGAGAAGTATTTCACTTCTGTCTCTCCCTTTGTGTAAGGATAGGGAACATCTCTGTGCCTCAACAGAGACATTTGCTCTCCTGCATAAAAACATCAACAAGGAACATTTGCTTCTTGTTGGGCATCTCCAGAAGTTTAATCCTTTGCAGCTAGGAAAATATCCTCCAGCGATTAGTGACAGGACCATGGCTGAAGCAGCACCATAGGAATATATCCCCAGGAAGGTCATGCTCACAGCTGAGCAGGGTGTGGGCTCTGACCACTGCTTCAGAGCAGCAGCCATCAGGTGTCTCAGCACCCCCATGGAGCTCATCACTGAGTGATGGTGATAAGAACACACAGAAGTCCTGTGTCATAGCAGGAGTCCAGCCAGGACCTTTGTCACTCCTCTGTGCCACCTGCCTGGCTGTAAAACTGTAGTATTTGTCTCCAGACAGTTAATGATGTGTTTATCCACCAGAGTTTCTAACACTCTCTAAGTGATTCTTGTCATTCCTTCAAGTGTCTTCCTTCAGCCATCTAAAATTGCTGTTCCCATGAGATCTGTAAATGACTATTATTTATCAGTGAGCAATGTTAGTGAAGGAACCCAAGCAGAATCTGTTGCATTATATTTGGGAATTGGGTGGCTTCATTATGGAAAGTCTTCAGAAACTGTAATTACAGTGCGTGTTACTTTTGATTGCACATATTAAATATATATATATATATCTGTTGTAAATGCTAAAATATTGGTTCCAAAAATGAGTCCAACAAAACAACAGAAAAAAAAGAACTAAATATTTGTTGTTTTGTTTCCTTAAAGCAGCCAGGGCATGAGTAGTGCAGAGATAGGATAATAGTAAAGCCCCATTAGATGGGAAATAGCTGCCTTTGCTCAAAGGAAAGCTGAGAGTTTTCCTCACTCTGAACAACAAATTTAACTGAAGTTTAATCAAAACTGGAGGGAGCACACATACAAAAACTTATTAAGCAAAGAGGACTCATTTCTCATCTGAACAGTCAGAGATGTATCCTGTCTGTGAAGTAAATATCCTCAGCAGCAGATTTCAGCACCTCCCTGACCTGCTGGTCAAAAAGCAGAGCCGAGCAGGTGGAAACTTGCCCATTGCTTCCCAGACACTCACTTCTTGTTTAGATAAGAAATGACTCATCTGCAGTTTTAACAGGAGGTGTTCCTGGCCTCATTGTGCAGATTTTTTTGACTTCAGAGGGCACTTCCCTGCCTCAGACCGTTCCTTGCAAGACAGCATGTGCTGTTCTGTGTCTGGAGCAGCACCAAGCAGTGCACAGCACTTTGATGCACCCAGGGTTCTTCAGAGCAATTTGCTCTGGCTTGATTGGATTGCTGTTAAAAGAAAACAAACAAGTAAATAGCTTTGCTGAAATAAAAGCAATTTTCCTTGCAGAATACAATTTCAGGAACAGGAGATGCTCTTCTTTCTGAGCAGAGCAGGGTGGGACGCATTTAACTTCTCAGATCCAAGGAGCAACCCCCTTAACTGGGAATCATAATTATAATCCCCAATGCCATTTCCAAATGGCATCTCTTCTCCATTAACACAGATGGCTCAGTGCAAGCTGGGCAGACCTTTAAATGTTCTTGTTTGACTTGTGCCCTCCACATCCAGGGTTGATTCACAGTCTTTAGTGCCTTCACATGGCCATCTGCTCTCCTGGCCAGCTGCCTGGGGACAACCTGCTCCTTCCCTGACCCTGAGGCATATGGGTATCATTGCTGAGCAAGGGCAGGGAGCTGAGAAACTCAGGGATATTCTCTTCTGTGCTCCCCTCCACTCTCAGTCTCTGCTCTGGCAGGGAATAGGAGAGAGTAAGGCAGAAAAAAATATAGACAGGGAGCCTGAGGGCTCCCAGGGTCCCTGGTTGCTTATGTTGCTCCCAGGTGACTTGCAGAGGGAACCCAAGGTAGGTGACCCCCTTGGAGCAGTTTACCCTGAGCTCCTTTGATAATCGATGGAGTATTTTGGGTTAGCATCCATCTGACTTGCTTCAGGCTGTGTTCAGATGAACACAACCAACTCCAAGGGGAGCTGGGGAGGACTGGCTCCTGTTAGACACCTTGCCTGCAGATATCTGCCCGTGGGTGGGTGGGTAGAACCCCTGCCACAGGCTTTACCCAGCAGCAGCACCCACGGGATACTTCGGGGACAGCTGTTCTGGGGGGAGCAGAGCCCCAGGGCACCCACAGTTTCAGGCTGTATTTGCATTTTGCAGAGATGGGTGCATATCATTTTAAGGTCTGGAGACCACAGCATCAAAAGCACAACTGCAGTTCTCCTGGATGCACCTTGTGGAAAGACAATGTTCCCCAAACCCAGCCTCCCTTTAACAGCAGCTGCCAAAGAAAACCCAACCCTCTCCCTGAGAGTTCCATTTGCTAGAGGCTGGCAGAGTGCAGAGGGTCGCTCTCACCACATGGTACACGAGACACACAGGGATAATCGGTTCCAGCCTTTCCTGCTTAGGGATGATTAGAGCAATAGAGTTCTTTGAAGGGAGGAGGTATCCCTAGGGGGAGCAAGTCCAAACCACAGGGAATTAAGTCAGTATTTCTTCCAGAAGATAGTCAATTTGTCACATATACATAATTCAAAAATTTATGTGCCGTTCTGTTCCTTCAATAGTGCCTTCTAATGGTTTTCTAAAGGATTTATTTACAAAGACTTGTGACATTTTATTAATTTCATTTGAACATTTTATTGCAAACAAAAGCTGAGAAAATACTTTGAAATATCGCTACCTCTTACTATGTTCATAAACTACTCTTGACTAGAAAGTGAAGTCCTATTTTACAAAAAAAAGTGAAATAAAATTCTTGCTTCACAGTTCACTACAGATTTGGAAGATTCCTACAATCACATTAGGTTTTACAGCTGCAGAGTTGGAAGGACTGGCTCAAAATAAGTGCCTAGTGTAGATTTATGAGTGAATAAATTGATTAAACAGGCTCAAATTATTAGAACCAGATGATATTAACTCAAGAGTTCAAATAGTAATCAAATATGACAGTGAGGAATCACTGAGTATTGTTTAACTGTCTCCATGTCTGAGCAATGCAGGGTGATAAATACAACCTCAGAGAAAATATAGTACCACTTTTAAAAAGAGCTTTAGGACTGATGCAAGGACCCAGAGTTTGGTCAATTAATTAATGGGATATTTTAAAGAAAGAAATTATGTCTTATGTATCTCTCAGGATTATTTGGAATGAGTCAATAAACATGAAGATAAATAAGGTTTTGTCAGTGCAAAGCAGCTGAAGTTTCAAAGAACTTAAATGTCTCACCAGAGACTCTTAAGGAAACTAAGTTCTCATGGGATAAGAAGGAAAGTCCTACTCCAGATTAATCACTAAAAGCAATTAACTAGGAATTCCTTAATTAAACAAATTATAATTAATTATTAATTAATTAAAGCAACAGGGAGGAATGCACAGTTTGTTTTCACACTAGGGAGCAAGAAAAAGTGGAGTCCTACATTAAGCAACTCTAATAAGGTCTGTGTCATCCATGTGTCCACAAATGACTCAGGAGAAGGGGAAGGGGAAGACATTTAAGCAAATCAACACCTGACTGATGAGCTGTGAGAGTGTCTTGTGATATTCTGCAGCTTCAAGATAAAAAGACATCTTTCATTCATTTCAGAGCCCTTCCCTAGCTCTCAGCAGCAAGGATGTGGAAAGCCCTGCCATGCTTTACCCTTTCTGTCACTGGTACAAAAGAGGCCTGACAGCCGTGGTGTCTTTGCTGAAGAATTACTACCTGGCATGTGGGTGCATGCTGAAGTTGTGGTAGATTTCTTTATAGGCCATCATTTCTGGGCAAAAAAATGATATTGAATATTCCTTGGCTTTTTTTTTTTTTTGTTTGCATTTACTCTTAAAACACAAGTGTCTCCCCATGCTTCATCCATGAGCAGTCAGCATTCAGATTAGGAGCTGAAAACTGGACCACTTGGCAGCACACACCATTTAAAGCCCAAACAAAGGAACTTTCACCCTATATGAATAGTAGGAGGAAGTAGGAGGCATCTTCAGTACAGTCCTTCACCACCTCATGTTCAGTCAGTTCTCCCTCAGTGCTGAAGGAGTTCCTTTTACTTTATTTCCTGACTTTCTCTTACGTGGGGTGAATCTGTCCCATCCCCTAGTCATGGCAGCCCTTACTTCACACTGATCATTTTTAGCTCTCAGTGTTCAGCAAGCAGAAGTAGAATTCTCTGTTGAACTTCAATGTGAAATCTAACTAGAGCAGCACTCTAGTGATAATTATTTTATGAATTAATTACAGGTAACTGGCTGTGCATAGGAGTATTTTTAATTATCTGTATCATAGAGTGAACTTCTGCAAGCTGGCACAGACTTGAGCTTGTATACTTTTCCCTTACCACTTGAGACTAAGCCCACTGCAGCTCACTGAATTTCTTGCACCAGAATTTGTCCCAAAGTCTCTGTTGATTGGATGCATTTTTTCTGTCTTCAGCTTGTGGATTTTCCCCCTGAAGATCCTATTAGCAACTTTTTCTTCTATATTCTTCTTTAGTTGCTCTGTGATGCAAGTTTCAAGGCCAGGCGAAATCATCATGGGCCTTCATTCCAGTACCTATTCCTTGGGCAAAAACTTCATCAAATTATCCAAGAAGGAGTGCAGAAGCAATTTTTTTTTTTTTAGTATAGCTTGCTTGTTTGGGGAATCTGGCTGAGCCCCAGTTAGTTATGTGGTATCTCATGTCTGCTGCTCCACTCTCGTCTGAATCTTTCTAAGGAAAGTGTTAAGACTGAAGCCAAACAATCATGAAATAATACAGACAACAAATTCAGGGCTTACACACATCTCACACATGCTCTGTTGTGGTTTCACGTCCCACAAACCTTTATAGTTTGTGAAAGCCATGATCAGAACTGGATGTCACTAGTGCATCCCTGTGGGGAGAGGCTATTTCCCTATAAATCATCAGGGCCAGTGTCAAAGCCTGGCCAGGCTCTCCCCTGCAGGAGCTTCTGCAGCAGGAGCTGAGCCAAAGGTGGCTCCAGCCCTGCCTGCTCTGTCCGTGGGCTCACACCAAGCCTGGAAATGGTTTGCAGATTTTCTCATTGCCACAGGCTCTCACCATGCCTGATCATCCCCTTTGTGCTCCCCTCTTCCCTTGTGCTTCTTCAGACAGTGTTCTAGGCAGGACTCCAAATGCTTAATTTCAGCATGGAGCAGGGAGATTTAGGCACCATTGCAGATCCTGTTTGAAGGAACCTCTCCTTCCCAGGCTGGTTTGGCTGTTAGGATTTGTAGGAAAGACTTCTAAGGTCGTTCACTGTGGACTGGAGCAGAATCTGCAAAGGCAGGTCAGGGTTAAAAAGGCACTCACAGGTTTTCAGAAACTATCAGTATCTTGCACAACTAGTGTGGAGTGTGTGTAGAGGTACTAAAAAATTTCTGCTAATCAGGTAGGTGCCATCACAACACCTGGGAGATGGGCAAGATCTTAGCTTAGCCCTGATCGGAGGGCTTAAGGGTCCCTTTACTCTCCCCATCTCTCATGGAGATGTCTGCACACAATCTGTGTAGCCCCCTAAGATCAGCTCCAGAAGGAAAACCAGGTTTTGAAGGAGAAGATAGTTTGTGTGGGAAGAAGAAAAGCTCAAAGACTAATTAACTTAGTTCTTAGAAAATGAACTACAGCTCAAGCAAGCAAGAAACTAGGAAAATAAGAGCAATATCCAACTGCAGAATTCAGATCTGGAGAGATGAAGAACTCTAGCCTGCAGTGAGACTGAGAGGTCTTGTAGCATTTCAGTAACAAAGGTGAGACAGTGAAAATATAAACACTTAGCTACAAAACTGGTTACAAAACAGTCTTTTACAAAACAGAGAGGATGCTTTCTGGGGGGGGTCACCTGGGGAGAAAGGCACAACTTCTAGTCCAATTGGCTCAGCTGCTTAGAGACAAAGTGACACCTCTCTCTTCCATCTCCTTATGCTCTCAGGTTTGAGTGGTTTCCATATCTCAGCTTAGATGATGCCTTTCCTCAGAGCAGAACTGTTGGATTCTAGTTGGTGTCCCAACATGACCTTAGAGAAGCCACCTATCCATTTATCTCTATAAAATAGACTGTAACATTGAATTCTGCAGGGACTAATCTACTGATTTGGGGCATCAGAGGAGGCAGCATATGTCTCAAATGTGGGTCTTTTACTTTCCCTTTCCAAGATTTTACATGCTTTTGTTAAGCAAAAAACACTTTACACTCCACCACAGCTTCTTTACAGAGTTGTAAACTGTAATGTTTCTCCAAGTTGCCAGTTTCCATTCTGTTATTTCACCTTTCACTCCACACAGGTGAGCTCTGGGGACTGAAGAATCAATTCTCATCTTCAAAGATGTTAAAGCAGCTAATAAGATCTATAGGGTTACCTTCATCTCCAGATAAAGCTGCCCAACTTCTATTCACCGCTCTGTATGTTAAAATTTTCTAGCTTTCCTTTAAAAAAAAGAAAAAAAAAAAGGTTAAAATTCATTCTTGACCCATAACCTATCAACTTTTGCAGACACAAAGGAATTGAATGTGGGATATCACTGGTGACAGAACTGATTTTTTAAATGTTTTAACATATTTTATGAAAAGGGCACCAGAAGTTATAACTATTGAGTCTTTACTATCTGTGGTGGACAGAGTATTTTCTATCCAATTTGTAGCACCAATGTACCAGGTGCCTCTCTCCTTCTCAGTCCCAGTTTTACTCCCTTCTCCTTGTCTTCTACCTCCTAGTGCTCATCTCTACCTGATTTAATGCCCTCTTCCACCAGACTCTCCACCTAAGTTGGAAGGTCCCCTCCCCACATTCATACTACAGGTGTACTGGGAGCAAAGAATAGAAAAGCATGGGAAGCACAGGAGAGACAGAAACACTTTTGTTTCCATGCCTGGCCTCTCCCTGACAGTGGGGAGCTGACATGTCTTGCAAGAACATTTGAGTCTGCCCTGGATCTGCAAAGAGCAAATTCTGTCCCTGTCATGCAAGTGCAGTTCAGCAGTAAGAGCTGAAAGGCTGGAGAACCATCAGTGAAAACTGGAGGCTGAAAGATGTTTGCTGTCAAGCTTTCAGAAATCTCTGTTGATCTAGAAAAAAAAGATGACTTGCAAAAAACTTCAGCTCAACAGATTTTCCAGGCATTGGCACAGTTATCCTTGGCATAAAGGTAGCTCTCCTGCCAGAGTTTCAGATGAGGGAAGTGGTACTAAAGCTGCTAAAAAAAGTCTCAGGTATTACCTGGCATGAGCAGTGCAGCATGTTTTTCTCTGTCCTTCCCTCAAAACAGCTGTGGTGCCTCTGCTGAGAGATTCTGTGGAACTTCAGCCACACTGATGACACAAGCAGACATAGTGATGAGTTTTATTCATATAATGGATGTTTGACAAACTTATAAACAGCTGAAAGCAGGTCATTTAATGGGAACCTTAGTAATCATGCCCCACACAGGATGTGTGCGAGTACGTGCCTTTTGCCTGTGTGTGTCTGGCCACAAGGCAAGAATCATAAAGGTTGTTTTCCATCAACTAAGCTGTTGTAATACCTTGGCAGAGCCCCTAAATCAAAAGGTCATGGAAAGTCAAAGCACACAAAACCCACCTTGCTCTACAGGTCTCAAAGTTGGCTAAATAAGAGTTATTTCAAGGGTTAATTCAGGTGAGCATCCTGCTCATCTAGGATATAAAAGCCCTTGATGATAGAATTCAGAAAATAGAGAATGAGAAGCAGTAGAAACAGCTTCATCTTGTAAATATTTGTTCATAAAAGCAGTTCCACTGAGCAGCCATGCTAATAAAAAATGAGAGCAATAGCAGCCATTGCCAGGCCTTTCATGCTTTGCTGAGGGTGCATCTTTTATCCTGCACAAAATCCCCAAAGCTTCATGACACCCTCTTTCCTGTGAATGGAGCTGGTTTAAAGGAGGGATCTGTTTCCAAAGGACAGAAAACATGTGATGCAGTCTCTGCATCAGAAAACCTCTGTGATTTCATAAAGAGGGGGTTAGGTTTCACTATCTTGCTAGAGCATGTTGAGTTTTACTGTAAGGGTGAAAGCCTTCTGTAATGAAATTGATGACTACACTGGGTAGGATATTCATAAAACTTTTAACCCAATTCCTTGGTTTCCAATTAAAACAGCAGCTAAAAGGCAGAGTTATAGAGTCATGAGGTATTAGTGCAGTACTTAAAATTAGGCTAATTCTAGTAACCATCTCTTTAAAAAAAGCCAACAACTTAATGACCATGAAAGAGTCTGCAGAAGCCAGCTGTGGGATGTGAGCTTTGTTATTGTTTATATTAACACTGGGTATAATGACACTGGAATCAAGGTTTTCTGGTTTGTAAATTACGCTAAAGACCAACAAATGATAATGGGCTTGGAAATTGGACTCTGAAGTAATATCAAATAGTGAATGTGATTAAATATAGATAAACAGAGAACAATCAGTCATGGAACAAGAAACCAAAAAAAGCAATTGAGAAAATGGAAATTTACTGCTGCAAACTGCCAAGAAAAGAGATTTGTTAAAGAAAGAGAAAATGGATCTGAAGATGTCCTGAGTTCAGATAGTGGTTTTGCTAATGAATGCAAACAGGAATCTGTCTGTACTGCTGGGGAATATAATCATTTGTAAATCAAAAGGAGAGGTAGTACAGTGTTTCTATCCAATGTTTTAGTTAAAGGCTATCTGCAGTAACTGTCATTTTGAAAGAATCTAACTTCTCTCCATAGGGAAAAATAGAAATGTAGTCTAATGTCACACATCTCAAAGATTCAAATGATGAAAACATTTAAGAAAACTAAACTTCTTCTTCCATGCCTGCTGAAAAAAGCCATATATGTCAACATTCTCACATTGAATAGGTAACATTGCTTCTAAGACACACGGATGGGTGTGAGAGAGAAGAAATATAGTCACCTCCAACAGCTTTTATCCAAATGCTCTCCATCCCATAACCTGCCCCTGAACACTGGGGGCAGATGGCAGTGAAATATTCAGGAGGCACATCATGCTGGGGAATGTTCCCCTCTATGAGGTGTCCTTGGTGCAGTCATAGAGATGCCAAAAATGTCCTGAGAACCCAACAACTACTGTTACCATTTAGAAAGAGGTGTGCTCTGCTCTAGAGAGCTTGCAGTGCCTGTAAGGGAAACAACCAGGAAAAGTAAGATGTCTGTAGTGACTTAGGTGAGTGGTAGGTGTAGAAATAGCATCCCACACACCACAGTTTTGTGAGTTCAGAAGTACACCACTGTATTTCCAAGGTGTACCTCACACGTGCAGCAAAGATTAGTTCTGTTCAAAGTTCTCCACTGGGCTTTTTCTATAACCACATTTCTTTTCATTTCTGACCCTCAGTTTCCAGATCTGCCATGTACCCCTTTATTGGTGTTGCTGTAAAGCTGAGCTCTCTATTGCATTTAATCCATCCATCCTGTACAGCACAAGCTGTTCAGCATGAATATATTGCTCTTCACTTGTCTCTCTTGTGTTCCCATGACACTATTGTTGACAGGTTTTGAACATGTCAGAGATGGAGAGGAGGGGAACGAGAAATGTATCAAACTAAAATCCCAGGCAATGAGCTTTCTTGCTTCTGAAACCTCTTTTTGCTTTATGTTTGATGAGAAAGTTCATTTATTACCCTGGTTTTAAGTGAATTGCCTATTCTTCCTTCAGGATCCTAATTGGTTTTCAGGTTGTGTATATCATTAATACTGTGTCTCTTCATTTTCTAGCCTAGGTAGTAATCGAGCATTCAGTCATTGTTATACTCACCATTCTGCCAACGTTTATTAAAATGAAGCAATTAACTATTGTCTTAAATGGAGTTTAGAGGTAAGGCTCATTAGGCCTAGACCCATTACAATTAAGTGGGATGATAAATGTAAAATTATTTTATGGCAATTTTGTACAGAAACCTTGTTTGATTATGCAGTGTCAATGTTCACTTTGTGCTGAGCTTTTGCAGTCCATCTGGGCCCATTTTATAAAAATACAAGTCATTACGTGGACACTCTTGTAGCTGGGAAATCTCCATCCATGGGAAGGATCTGGATCTGCCTGGCTCCACACATCACTAGCTTCCTCCCCTACCTTCACAAGATGATAAAAGGGACATCGTTGGTAAATGGCTCTTTGAAGCCTGCCAGGCTTTCCTCTTAGTTCATGACAGCTTTAAGAATCCCTGTGATGGCTGCAAAAATGCTGCCACTGTAGTCCTTGCTCTTAACTGCTCATGCTTGTGAAGCCACACTGCTAAAACCAAGGGGATTCTGGATTCTAGCTGCATGGAGGTCATGATCAAATACCTAAGAAATGCCTAAGAAAATTGCTCAGAATCACAAAAATACCACTGGCAGATGGGGACTCTGTCAATTCACAAATCCTTCAGTGAGACATCACATTGAACAGTGGAGCTGTATCAGGTGGATATCCAAGCTGTGGATATGTGTTTGGGGGTATCAGGTTAGTCATGTCAGCTTCTTAAGAGAAAGAATTGTTTGAGTTCCCAGAAATAAATCTCATTTTGGAGTCTTCTCTAGATTCACAGTTGCTTGTTAGCACAGCTGTGCAAAGACCTGTGTTTTCAGTTCATTAGCCAAAATGAAAACAGGGCAGGGAGCCGTGGGAAAGAGGAAAGCATTTATCTCTGTTGAAAGTCAAAACCTTTGCAAATGGGAAAGTAACAAATAATTCATGTCACATTGGATAAAATCTTGTACTTGGTCCAAAAGAAAACGCTTATGTGAGGAGTTTTCTTAATGTTTGAATGTTTAATAAAAGTAGTCAAATGAAATTAAATCTGACTTTGAAGGAAGGCCTCTCCTTTTAAAAAATGCCAAAGCAAGAGGTGAGAAGGCAAGGCAGGGGGCTGCAAAGTGACAAAAGAATCACAGAATCATTTAGCCTGGAAAGGACCCTGGTCCAGTGCTCATCTCAGGGCAGGGCCAGCTCAGATCTTCTTTCTTGAGGTCACGTTCAGTTGAGTTTTGAATGTTTCCAAGGATGGATATTTCACTATGTGTCTAGGCAACAATTAGGCAAGATGGTCATGGAGTACTGCTGGATAGGCTTCTACAGGAGGGGAAGGTGGGAATGCAGACACACGATGCAGCAGCCACCTGCCACTGCTCAGCAGCAGGGTGACAGTCACACTGTTCATCAGAGTATTTAACAGCCTGGACTCCTCTACAAACGAGCAATACAAATGTCTTTTTCAGAGACTCTGAGAAACTCAGGTTTCTAACCCAGCAGTGAGTAGCTAGTGAGTAGGGCAGAACCTGTACTGTGCACAGGTCACATCACTCGACACCTGGACACCACAGCAGCTAATGGTGCTGATTCTCAGCACACCAGTTTCACAGGGAGAGATGGTGCCTGTGGGATACTGCAGAAGAATCCACTATTCTTTAACTAGATCTGCAGAATGAGTTTATAAGATGCCAAATGTGACCCAACATGAGGTCAAAAAAGCCAGTTCAGAGTTGTCCAGAAACTCACTTGACAGTCAAGTATTGGAGATGATATAAAACTTATGCCTTTGGTATCTAGAAAGCTCTCCCGGAGATCCTATCACCTTAACCAGTTTTCAGTGATTTTTTTTTTCTATAAATTCAAAGGCTTCAGTTTGTTCAGTGGTTTACTCAATTAATAGTAATGTGTAATAAAAAATAAAATTTAAAATAACAATTTAAAACCAAACACTTGCTGACAAAATACTTGCTGTATTTTGTACTTGTAAACAAGTACATTACTTCAAAATATTATGTGTTAAGGGAATAAAACCAACCCACAAACCACAAACAAATAAGATTGAGCTTGTGTTTTCATCATAGTACCAGATTAAATTTCAAATCTGAGAATGCTTCTCGGGTCAGGAATTTTGATATTCAGCTTGTTCTCATTTCCTAGGAGATTTAGTGAGGTAGCAAAACAGACTCCAGAGAAGCTACAGATACTCCAAAACCCTGTAAGTAATATTGCAGGAAAGGTACTTTGCAGTTTCGTTTGGGCAGTACAGATTCAATGTAATCAAGAAGCAAATCTGTGCCTTTCTGGGGAACTTTCACAGACTCAGTCACTGCCATTCTTCAGCATCAAATGCCAGGAGCCAGCAGATTCATACTTCTGACAAATAAATAAGATCAGAGCTGAATTATTGGCTCCAGCAGTAAAATTCCAGGCAGCAAGCCTCATTCCTCTTGTTTGGAAAGGGAATTTAAACGAATGAAATTCAAAGCATCTGATTTACAGTGCCACCCTGCAAATGACCTGTAACTCCTGTAAATCACTCACAGTTGCCAGCTTAGTGGAGGGTTTCTGCTCACGATACACTCACGGTGATGTGAAAAATCTACCACCTACACGTGTAGGAAGCCCAGGTCACCTGCCCTCAGCCACACAGCCTGTGTTTTCCCAGGGAATAATGGCAGAGGGTGCACTGATTTACCAGATAAGACATGACCCTGCTTGCTATTCGCTCAGCACAGAGTGCCTGTGATTAGTAGCTGTCTGTGAAACGTTCAAAGTGAACTGAGTCTCGGCAGTCTCATCTGACTCCCTAATGGTCTGTAATCCCTCCCCGTGGGAGTTGAAATGAGTCCCTGTGACGTCATTTGTAATTAGGCAGCTTGAATAGCAGAGAGCCGTTGGCTAGCTGGGTAAATCCTGCTTTCTCCAGGGAGTGTGTTTTAAACAGTGTAAGGGGAAAAAAACAACAACAAAAAAAGCAGCAAAGAAACCACAGGGCTTCCAACATAGCCAAGAAACAGCCATTATGCTGCTCTTCCCCGGGAGGTTCCCTGTGCTTGATAATGTGGCTTGTTTCCAGAAACAGGGGTATCAGTGATGTGAATATCCCAGTTGTGGCTCTAAAGAAAAGGAAAGCAACATTACATTCATTCAGATCCTCATTTCATGCCTCTTTAGATCAGCACTGATTTCAGTAACCCTGAAAAAATTATAGTCCTGTTTGTAGCAGATTTAATCATTGCTTGTCGCTCTACTTTAAACATTAACATCACCATTTATTTATTTTATATGATCTATGGATTGCATTCTATAAATGGAAGTGCTTTCTCAGAATTAAAGAGGCCTACTTCTTGTCTTCGTTCTCTTTAATTTCCTGCTACAATTCAGAAGGAGATGGATCCTACATCTCCTGACTCTAAATCCTTGCTAGGATACAGGGGTGGCTGTGTCAGGACTCCTGGGGATCTTAGCCTTGCTGTGGAGAGGACTGTTCCATACTGAAAGTTCATTTTAAGTCCTTCCTTTTGCATTTGCACTGTTCAGCCTCCAATCCAAGATTATCTTCACCCATCTGTTATTTATCCTGCTGGTTATATGACCTATGGATCATCCAGCTTTTCTTTTAGAATCTCAATCTGTTTATGTCCATTCATTACTTGCAGCTGATTTGTAAAAAAAAAAAAAATTACCAGCATGCAGTTTTACCTGCAAGAGTAGTAAAATGCACGATACAACAGAAGTGCTTGTGCACACACCTGTATCTATGTGTCTTGCTGTAACCTCAGCTGCCCTGCGTGTGATCTCAGTGTTACGGGGACAGCAGAAGTTGGGAGAAGCACACCAGCACCTGCTGCAGCCCCTGAGGAGGTCCAGAGGCCCATGATGTGAGATTTTTGCATGTGTGATGCTTCTTGAACAAACACACACCCATTAGTGTGAGCTGAAAATTGACATTAGAAATATTCACAGATGTTTTTCTTTCACTGACCTCTATCATTTGCACTCACAGTCACCTAGTACTGCCTGGGCATGGGCACACAGCCCTGCAAACGTTCTCTTTGGCAACCAGTTGAGAAGGTGCATTTTTGCCCTCATTACTGAATTGCTGTACTTCTGTCTGCCTGGGCTGCAGAAGGGTTTTGACTCTGCCTATTCCTGCTGACACCTGTGGGCAGTGTCTAGCACTACGATGCAACCTTTGACCAAAAAGAAAATTTCCCTCCAGTAGTTCATTAGAAACAAATAGTTCTAATTCAACTACACCTGGAACATGAATAACACAAAACTATACCCTGGCTGGACTCGTGTTACACAGTGGTCTAACGAGTTGTTTGCATGAAGTCCCTTCTGGCTTTAAAGACACTTCTGTCTTTTTTAATACTAAATAATTTCTCAAGAGGGAGACTGAAAATATGATATTGCTTCTACTGACATACACTTTGCATCCTATTGCATCTTTAAAGCTTTACTCAGGGCTGTGTCCCATTATGATGGGAGCTGTAAAAGCAGAAGGAAAGTCACTGCTGACCTCAGGGAAATCAGTTTTTAATTTAATACCATAAAACAAGTAGCTGTGAAAACTTGGGGCTGGCAATGTCTGGGAGCATGGTGTACAAACAGAAGGAAGAAGCTAATGGGAGTAGTTCAGCCAGGAGGGGAATACATGGAAAGTTAAACACTGATTTTTACCATTCTAACTCTTCACTGCAGCCTTGTTTAGGCTGCTGTAAAAGCAGAATTACTCTCAACTGTTTTGTTTCCATTCCCATGTAAGATATAATACATTTATTAGGTTTCAAATCCTTTCAATTCTTTAAATTCTTTGTTCTTGTAAAATTGTTGATAGTGCCTGCTGCTACAGCCATACTTTTGGTCAGGATCTGAATATACAAGAGTAGTGACACTGTTTGCAGAAGGCTACTACAAACGGGTCTTGGAGCAAAGGCTTCCACACAAACTCAGCATGGTACTCACAGTTGTACTCCCTATTCTTCTCTTTCACGTGTGTCCAAGTTCTTGCTGCCTGAAGGACAACTATTGATAGCCCTGGGAAAATCACAGAGGTGCTTGCATCAGCTTTGCCCTTCAGTGGCAAAGGACTGATGGATAGAGAAGATAGAAGGTGGTGCTAGGAGATGTTATTCATGTTTCAGTGCTGAACTCGTGGGCATATCTCTATTGAATGTGAGGCCAGACAATCTCTTCCAGGCTTGGGAAGGAAGCAGGAGGCCAAGACAGGCTGCTGGCTTCCTCCAGGCTTGATTCCTCCATGTCTCCAATCCTGCCATGACAAATACTGTCCTAAATGGATGAAAACTGATAGTCTAAAAGATTTGAATGGGCCACCCATGGAAGAGGTCTTGCTGCTGGCTCTGCATGTACATGACACAAGAGCAACAGATACATTTCCGTTGTGAGAAACCTTAGCTTACTGCTGACAGAAAAAGAGGAGCCATGATTTCAAGCTCACAGCTGCAGGAGGATCCAGAGCAAGTGACTGTCTCACATTCCCAAAACCTTTATTCTCAAAGATGTGCATCAAAATGCTGATTATTGATCCTGAAAAGGGACCTCCCAGTATTTTTGGCCCTTTATTACCTCTGTCTGTGCAGAGGCAGATGAGTTCTGGTAGCCATGCTCAAAGCCACATCTGACTGGATGAAAAATAGATTTTCCACGACTCCAAACTGAAGGCATGATGAAGGTAGGATGAATTTACAAGCCATTACCCATCAGATCCAGAGTATTACCAGATCTGTCAAGAGAGAGGACAGAGTGTAGGAACAGACCTCCACTGGGAAATGTAAAATGACAACAAGTTGGTCCCTCTACAATATGTCCAATACTTAATATAAAATGATGTACAACTAACCTGCAATGAGTTCTGTGCAAGAGCTCTCATCTGGGATGCTTGTTTGTCATTTTCTTGCTTCAGAAAAAAATAGCTTCTTATTAAAAAATATATTTTTTCTTTCTTTTCTTTCCTTTTTTTTTTTTTTCCCAGCAGAGACTAATGAAGAAGCTGAGTGATTCAGCTGCTAATGTGATCATCGGGGGGAGGGGGGGGGCGGGGTATGTTTCATCATTTATGATGATTCTGTGGTGCTTATAACTCCCTGTCAGTTACTTTCCATGCCACACTCCAGAACATGTGAGTAACAAGTGGTTTCAGGCACATCAGGGATGAAATGTTGACACAGTGACCAAGTCTTCTGCTCTTCAATCTGCTCTCTGTCCTTGAAGCTTTATGCTCTTCTCTCTTCCATTTGCTTTCCCCTCACATGCTCAATCTCTTCCCAAAACTTCATTTTACATTCCAGCTTTGATTAAAGTGCTGGTGCATGGTTAACGCACCCAGCGAGGCTCAGGGGCTCTGGAGGAATTTTCTGCAAGCATTTGCTCTCTGCTCCTTCAGCTGTGATTTCAGCTCCCAGACTGAAACCCACACTAGCAAACCATGACAAAGCAGCTAAGATCTGCAGCCTCCTCCATCTTCCCTTCTCATGGTCTTGTCTTTTCTTCAATCATTATCCCTTGTTTTTCTTGCTCTGACTTTGACCTGTCTTGCTTGCTTTTTATTCCCAGATCTTTTCTTCATTGGAAAAATCCTGCATTCCAAGCTATTGTCTGCTTTTATTTCTTTCCTAGCTTCCTTTCCTGAAGTGGTCTACTCCTTCAATACTTATGAGGGAAAGAGCAGTGTTTGTATCACTTCACTACCTAAGCTAACTTTAGAAGCCTTTACCCATCACATCCAGCACATTGCCAGGGCTGTACTCACCTGCTTCCCTAATAACCTTATCACCTCCCTGGTTTCCCTCTGAACTCATTGGGAATGCTGATGACAAAGATGAATTCAAGTTTATGTTTCCCCAGCCTTTTGTCAGGCTTGCTCTTCACCCAGCTTCAGCTTCTCCCTCAGCACTCGTTGACAACTTCTTCTTTGGCCATGTCTCTAGGTCTCTGTTCCCTCCACTTTCTCCCTGATATTTGTTTCTTCTGATGTTGTTTCTAAGTCATATTCAACCCTTTATGTCCTGTAGTCTCCCACAGTAATAACTCTCACTCTCCTTGCATCCATGCTTTTTTTCTTCTGCTTCTTTTATTGTTTTTACTCTATCAATTCTGTTCTGTAAGTGGTGCCAACTCCATTCCTCTCTTCACGGTCCAAGAAATCACCCACGTGTCAGTCCTGCAATCAGCTTTCTCTGTCACTTCTCCATCATGTTTCTTGGCATCCCAGATGCATCATGGTCATCTCGATTCTCCATACACAAAATCTAAAGAGGATTGTGGCTGAGGAATAGCTTTCCATGGGAGAGCTTTGGTGTTGAGCAGTTTTCTGTGCATTTTGCACATCCATGTAAATTCAGATGAGTTATTGTCTATAAATATTACCAAAAAAAGCATTTGATTGGTGACCCAAACATTTGTAAAAGATAGGTCATAGACAAGCACATCTTTACAATAGGGCAGAAGTTTTACAGCAGGAATTTTCCAGGGCCTGCTAGACATTGTGTCCTATAAAGATGATCTGTTGTAACCGCTGTTCCTCCCTTAGGATACAGTAAAGAGTCATTCCTTATTTATTATTTACAGTGAGCTCCAGCCTGGGTAAATATGTATGGTAATGCTGAGTGTGTCATTTTGCACCTTGCTGTATTCATGTCATTTTACTTGCTGTGGTCAACCTCCTGTTTGCAGTGGCTGTTTCATCAGGATATCCTTCAGCAGGGCTAGTATCATCTCTCAGACTGTAGTGCATACATTTTTTGAGGGATACAGAGAAAACTGAAATAGAATAGTATTTTTTTTTTAAACTCTGAGATGTTTGTCACTTAGGCTGTAAATCAGCTGTGCATTATACAGATGCATTACTGCTTTTTAAAGCATTTTATTTGAAAACCAAGTATGGAGGAGATGGCAAATTCCCTCTGGACTTCCTGCCATTAGATTATTTTAACCATGCAGCAACTTCATCCTCATTTTGAATACAAAGGGCCTGATTTTCTTTAATGTTAAGGATCCCCAGGCACTTCCTAGCCCAAGCAAAGGAGTGGTACCAGGAGCACCCTTGCTTCCTCCAAGCTGCCAGCTTTCATATGGCTGGGGAGGTGGGGTTGCTCTGGTGACCAGCCATCCCCAATGGGCAATGCCAGACCAGATGCTGACCTTCAGCAGTTTTGCAGATGGAAGGTGAGGTTGGAAGCTCCTGGGAGAAGAAGCATTCAGAGGAGCTCGGGGTCCCTGTGGGCAGAGCTGCCCATGGTGACACTGTGTGCTCAGCAGCAGTGACAGGCTGTGGTGTGGGTTTGTCCCCACTGGAGAAGGTGGCAGGGGGCTGAGCCTCTGCTCTGGTTCTGCTGAGGTGTGCAAATCATCGTTTCTGATGAACTTTCTTAACAAAACTCTCTCTGATCTTGACAGTAATTGTACAACCTTCCCTCATTTGGGGATGGCATGAAGAATTAATTGTTCCTCAGTTAATACTTTTTCCTCTCCAAAACATACAGAAAAATGTATCTGATGCCACTCTTGTTGTTGCCCTCACATGTGAGGCAGGAGACCCCAAAGAGGCAGTGCAGCTGCCCCACTGCACTCACCCAGCCTCCCACTGTGCCTGGTCCAGAGAACCCCTAGGACTTGGGTGGCACCTTTGGCAGCAGAAATGCTCTCCATAGATTTTTCTCCCCTGAACTTGTAGAGTATCTTCTTTAAGTCTATGTGAACATTTGCAACATCTGTACCTCTAACAAATCTACCACAGCTTAAATATTAATTGTGCAAAAAGTACCCACTCTTTCTTGTTTTTAAGCCTGCAACATCACATCATCAATTCATGAGCTTTAATTACTGTATTATAAGAACCATGTGCAATCATCACCTTGCCACTTCCACCGTGACATTCACAATTTGGATCTCTGCTCAGTGGTTCTACTCAATCTAGTCACTTGTATGGAATTAATTTCATACCTCTGTTCACCTTTGTGACCTCTTCTGAGCATTCTCCAATTGTCTGTATTCTTTTCAAGAGGGGGATTACAATTGCAAGCGTTACTTTAGACGTGAGATATGTTTAATGGATTCAAATAATGGCACAATGATGTTTTCTGTTCTTTTCTCTATTCTGTCTTTTTCATTTTTCTTTTATTTTTTGATTGCCATTGAGCATCCAGCTAAAAATGACTTTTCTAGCCTCAGACATTTTCTTGAGTGGTAATAACTAGCTCAGAGCCCATCACCATGTATGCCAAGTTTAGATTGTGCCTTTTTGTTGGTGGTTTTTAAACAAAGCGCATCACTTCACACTTAGGTGTAAAATTTCATCTGCCATTTTATCATGTAGTCAGATAATACTGTAATTCTTCTGCAATTCTTCACAGTTAACTTGCCTTTTACTATCCTGAATAATAAAATATAAACACGCTTCCCCATCTTACTGATAAGGTTTTTTCCCACACCCTTTATGGGTAAAAAGTGCATATGCTGGAACCATCTGCAGGACAGCACAGGAGACATACCCACACATTCCTGTCCTTTTATTCCTACCTTTCAGCTAGCTGCTCATCCATGCAAATACCTTCTTATTTGCATGTGAAAACAACTTTCAAAAGAATTTCTGGTAAAACAGCTTCTCAAAAACCTCTAGGAAGTGTAAGGAAATCTATCATCTGACCAGAGTCCCTTGTCCACAGAAAGATTCCATCAAAATACCCTAAAAGACTTGTACAGCATGTGCTTTTTCCTACAAAAATCTTGTTTTTTTCCTAATATAACCCTGTTTTCATCCTCATGCCTGCTATTTCTGTTCCACACTACAGCTTCTACCAATTTACCCAGTATGAATCTCGTCCACTCCCAAAGCTAAAATTTCCTGATTCTTCTGTGGCAATCTTAAATTGGCATCATATTTAACCATCACATGGCCATCTATTTTTTTTGTGTTAAGAGAGTCTTAAACAAGGTATTACCTGGTAGCTCACCTGTTTTAAACTTCAGTACCTTTAGATATACCATCTAGTTTATGCCTTTTGTAACACTTCACTAGGTAAGTGGTCGTATTTAGCTTTATTTTTTTTTTCTAGGAGCTGTTATTATGCCTTGATCATCTTTCAGCACTCCAAGGTTCTTACAAATGATACATCTGGAATGGCTATTCAAAAATTTAAACAAGAGTGTTATTATTTACTGTGGGGTTTGATTTATATTCTGCTTGTGCATTTAATCTGATGGAACGTAAGATTTATTTTTTTTTTCTTTTGGCACTACATCAGGTACCCAAAAATGTGGTGGTTTTTTTTCAATAACTGTCTTTATCATGTTCTCTAATCATGCTGGCATTCATTCTGTTTAAAAAGTAAAATACGATTCTATAAATAATAGTCATTTTTTTGTATTTGAGTCTGTTATATTTAAACAATTTAAATATTCTCTAAGCTCCTTACCAGCTTTTTTTACTTTTTCAGATGAAACTAAAAGGTGAAAAAGTAAAATGCTGTAAGCAGATTGAGGATTGAATGCTCAGTCACTCAGACAGGATTGATTAACTAATTCTCTAAGCACAGTGACTTTACAAGGACTGTGTAATCTAGGCAGGTTATACATTGTTTAACAGAATGCACTGCTCTGTCAATTGAATTCAAATTTCTCCACGAGAAACTCATCGATATGAAAATGTTGAATGGTCACCCCCTTGCCTGTGCAGCCTCTGCTCAAATCTCTGCTCCAGCCCAGCCCTCCTGAGCAGAAGGTGACCCCTTACAGGGTGTAGAGTTGCTGCTCCAGTGAAATAGCAACAAGGGTGCTCTGCCTCTCTTGGGCTGTTGTGCCTGGACTTAAAAAACAAGTGTTACTTTCTGAAAAATAACTAGTGACAAATCCACACATGTGGGGGATGTGACTTGATTAAGGAGAGCAAGGAGGTAACACATGAGCAGGTAAAGCAAATGATGGTTAACAGGTGATTTGTCCCTCAGATAGATCCAGATGGCACTTCTGAAACACCTGGGAGAAAATTCTGCATCCTGAATGCCAGAGAGCTTGAAATGGGGGAGCAGAAAGCAGAACTAGAGGTGAGCAGATTGATGGTAGTTTACCTGTTTTCTGTGCAGCAGATGTTCTGGTTTCAGGACTCACCCAAAGCACTGATGGATTCCCAGAGTTTAATGTACTGTGATTTCCAATAATGTTGTTCAGTTAATTAACTAAACCACATTGATCAGGAAACTGTAGTGACTTCAGACTTTTTAACTTGAACAGGGACCAGGGAGACGTAGGTATGTATGAAACAGTTATGCTGGGTTTACATCTGTAGCTTTCCTTATCTGCCATTCTTGTTTCAAATCCTAAATCTAAACCCATGGATTATATGCTTCCTGGCTTTAAAGGATAATGAAATATGGTTAGATGATTTAATAGAGACTGCTAGAAGCTGAATGTAGTATCTTAATGTCTCAATAGTATCTTACAGCCTCAATAGCATCTCACAACCAAGTTAATTTTATATATATAATCTAATTATATAATCTAATTAATT
>JAOEGS010005861.1:0-27366 GCA_025447755.1 Corythornis vintsioides
TGAGGGGCCCAAAACTGGACACAGTACTCAAGGTGAGGCCTCACCAGTGCCGAGTACAGGGGTACAATCACCTCCCTTCTCCTGCTGGCCACGCTGTTCCTGATACATGCCATCCTGATACGTCTTGACCTTAAGAGAACTGCTTTGACAGTCAAACTTGCTAATGAGTTTTCATATAGACTGACAAGCACCAGCACACACTGATGGCCAGTGTGTGGCTACTGACACCCCCCCCCCGAATGCTCTTCCCAGGACTCCACTGGAGCACCCCACAGGGAAAGCTCAGAGGTAAAAAGTGAGCTTGCAGGAGGAGCATGGTGTTTCTTATGGAGACATATGAATAAGCTTTAAACTGATACATTTTGAATGTTGATGCTTTATGATATGAGAAGTGTGTGCAAATAAGATTACTGGTTTAATCATATCTTTTAGTGGTTTCCCCCCCAAATTATATAAGCAGTAAAGATGAATGTTGCAAAGAATCAATTTTAGGCCTGTGTTTTATGTTGACCCTTCCTGACATCTGAGCTTCCGCAGCATTGGAAACTGACATTATTAGTTGTTCAGCTCTATCAAACTGGAAATTTCACCTTATTAAAATGCAGTTGCCATGGAAACACCAGAGTTCTGTGATTTTTTTGCTCGCAGGCAGTATAGAAAAAAAATCTTAGTACCAATATACAAGTCAATGCACGTAATTTTAAAATACCTTCTTGGTGCTGTGATGCTTTTAAAATGAAAAAAAAATACCAATAGGAAACGTAAGCTGTAGCACTTTATCTTAATGTACTGGAAGAGTGAAAGACGCTTTTCAACAATTATCTCTGGTATGTGCCATAGAGGAGTAACACCGAGGCAGAAAGTGCTTCTGAAAGAGCTTTTTTTTTTTTTTTTTTTTTTTAAATTAAAGCCAGAACTTCCAAAGGCCTAGGTCCTGCCTCTTTTTTATTCATGCTGACTTATTTCATATGAATATTTCTATTTTAATAGCTTTGTCCTTGGGGTTTGAAGGCCTCTTTTCTTCCCTGAGAACTCTGAAGAATTTACCTTCCAGGTGTGTGTAGTGCTGCCGTCCGTTAGGATACGGGAAAGGGGCTTTCCCGGTTAACAATGAAACTCAGAAACCGCTGAGCCGTGTGCCCGGGGTGTCAGTGGGGAGCGAACGGCGCCTGCAGCGCTGCCCCGAGGGCACTCCGGTAACCTGCCTGGGTTTATTTTCTATACACTCACACCCACTCGCACACCCAGACCACACCCAGATCCACTGCACATCCACACCCACTCTCACTCCACTCAGAAGCCGCAGGGAGGGCAGGGCTGTGTCTGTGATCGGGAGCAGACCGGGGGGGGGGGGTGGGCGGGGTCACCCGGCGGGGCTGCAGCCACCTGCAGCTCTCACAGCCCCTGCTGGCAGCTCTCCCAGGGCAGGAGGTGCCTGGGAACCAGACCTGTCAGTCTGATCTTGGTGCAGGTCATGGAGCAGATTATCTCGAGTGCCATTACACACCACACAAAGGACAACCAGGGGATCAAGCCCAGGTAGCCCATGGGTTTATGAGAGACAGGTCCTGCGTGATCAGTATGATCCCCTTCTGTGACAAGGTGACTGGATGAGAGAGAGGCTGTGGATGGTGTCTACCTGGACTTCAGTAAAGCCTTTGACGCCACTTCCCACAGCAGCCTCCTGGAGAAACTGGCTGCTCACTGCTGGGGTGGGTGTTCTCTGCTGAGTACAACATCGGCTGGACAGACTGGTGGGGAGTGGAGGTAAATTCAGCTGGTGGCCACTCACAAGTGATCTCAGTACTGGGGCCACTTCTGGTTAACATCTTTATCAATGATCTGGAGAAGACTGACCGCACCCTCAGTAAGTTTGCAGATAACAACAAATTAGGTGGGAATTTTGATCTGCTTGAGAGTAGGAGGCTCTACAGAGGGACCTGGCCAGGCTGGATCGATGGGCTAAGACCAGTGGTATGAGGCTCAACAAGTCCTGCACAGCAACCCCAGGCAATGCTGCAGGCCTTGGGAAGAGTGTCTGGAAAGCTACTCGGCAGAAAGGGACCTGGGGATACCAGTCGCTATCTGCTGAACGTGAGGCAGCAGTGTGCCCAGGTGGCCAAGAAGGCCAACAGCATCCCGGCTTTATCAGAAACAGTGTGGCCAGCAGGACCGGGCGAGTCATTCTCCCCCTGTACTTGGCACTGGTAGAAGCTATACCTCAAAACTGGATTGTGCTGGCCACCTCAATAGAAGACGGACACCGAGGTCCGGAGAGTGTCCAGAGAAGGGCCATGAAGCTGTGCAAGGGTCTAGAGAAAAGTCTGGTGAGGAGCTGCTGAAGGACCCGGGGTTGTTCAGCCTGGAGAAAAGGGGGCTCAGGGGACACTTGCTGTTGAGAGGTAGGCACTGGTTTCTTCTCAAAAGTAACTAGTGACAGAACAAGAGGGAATAGCCTCAAGCTGCTGGAGAGGTTTCTATTAGACATTAGAAAAAGTTTTTTCACTGAAAGGCTGTAAGAGCCTGGCTCTTGTGTGCCTCAAACCGTGTGCAGTGATAAGATCTGGAAAAACCTGTCTGGAGGGGAGAAATGTTGATTGCTGCTAATGTCTCTGTCCTCCCCCTTTGGCTTTAACAAAGGGAAGAGATTAATTCTGCACAGGTGGGACTGTCTTTTCTTCAGTTAAGCGCTTTGGCTGATTGCGCAGGGGGGAGGTACAGGTGCTTATTGCAAAAAATAATTTGCAGGTGTGGGTGCCACGCTGCTCTCAGCTTATGGGGCTCAAGCAAACCAACACCATCTCCTGTGGAAACTGGGAAAGCCACCGAGATATCTCAAGGGTGTAAAGGGACAGAAGAAGAGTGATTATGGTGCACCAAACACTGAAGAACTGAAGGCTTAGACTGATCCAGCGAGACGTCGCTGGATCCACGGGGGGGTGAGAACCTTTTATATCTTTCTTTATCTCTCTCCCCCTCTCTTTTCCAGTAATACTTTCTTAGTTTTCATTGAAATTTATTCGCGCCGTAAAAGAATCGTCTACGACAATAGCACCTTTATCCGTACGGTTTGTTTCTTGTTTTATTAGGAAGAACGAATTGATTGTGTTGTTATGGTTCCTCGGAGTCACTGTCGTGACTGCTGCCTCGGGGCCCTGTAGTACAGGGACAGCCTCTGTCGGAGGAGCACAATGATTCACCTCCCTTCTTGTCCCCTTACCGGGACGAGACACTATTTAATTGGCGTCACGGACAGGATCCCCTGAATAAGAGGGCAAAAGGAAGGTAGAGGGGATATCGCCTGAGTCGAGAAGGGAGCCTGAGTCCACCTGCGGACAGCCGTGGCTACCCGGGTTCAGCGTGACCTTGACTTCTCCCCCCATTCGTGGTGTTGAAAAACTGTAAAGCGTGCCCGATGTCGGAAGGTCAAGGTGGGGCTGAGCTGAGCCGGCAATCTCCCTTAGCTGTTGCGGAACAGATAAAGGACTTGGCAAAGGAAAGTAGGCTGAGACCTGGCAAGGGAAAGAGTATAGTTTGTGCCGCTTTAGGGGCAGCGCAGAAACATGAATGTGTAGCGGAGCAAACGGAGCGAGACATGAATAAGGCTTTAGAGGAATCGGTTAACAATTTGCAAGCCGAGCTGGTGGCTGAGAGGGAAAAGCGGTTGCGGGCTGAAGCCGACTTAGGCGCTGAGAAGGCAAGGCGGCTGCGAGTGGACGGTCTGCAGGGCCAGCTGCGCGGTGCTTCCATTAGGGAGCAAGAGCTGCGATTAGAACTGGCCGAGTTGTGTCGGGAAGACCTCGAGAGTGAGTGTGAATACAATAATATGGCTAAGGAGCGTGATTAAGTGGCTTGACGTTAGCCCTGGGCTGAAATGGAGGAAGCAAAACTTAAGCCTAGGGATAATAATATTGCTCCTCAGCTTTGTTCTCTCATTAAACCTGAGTTCCTGTATGATGGGAGTAAGGAGGATGGGCCAGAAGTTGTGACTAAAAAGATATTACCCTATAATATAACTGAAAAATAAATAATTAAAAAAAAAAAGCCGGCTTCCTAGGGAGTCTGAGACCGAGTATGGGTGAAGAGTCTCTCACCGGGGGAGACAGGGTAAAACTCAGTGAGGATGAAGCGCAGGGATATAGGGTCCTGGTGTATTCCTGACTGTGGATGATAAGCGGGCATTCTGGTCTCTGACTCATCGACCGGCATATTGGGATGGAGGGCTGGACCCCTTGCCTCTCTCCACTTCGGGATTAGACCAATTAACCGAGAGTGTGCAGAAAGCAGCTTGCCTTCCATTAATGCATGAACGGCGGCTGTTTCCACACGAACCCTCCCTAGTGCTGTTAAAGGCCACCCTTGATGGAATGCACCGCTGGTGAAGGGCCTCTCCGAGTCTGAAACTTTAGGCCGATCAGGTCCAGGATCGCCTGAGGGCAGCGATGGCTTTTGAAGGGACAATTCTGGATCGTTTGCGAACGGCTTTGACCAAGGGAGGGGGGCAGACGGGGCTCAAACAAGTGGGAACTGCTCTCACCTGGGGGATTTGCTCAGGAATTGATCAGCTACAACCGATGCCTGGGAATGTCAAGTGGGGAACATGAAGGAAAAACTCCTGTGAGGAGGGCTGCACTGGACAAATTCCCTAGACAGTAAAGTGTCCTGTGTTAGGAATCGTCGGAAATCAGCTATGGAAAGATGGTTGAAGCAAAGGGATACCCAAAGAGTTGATGGATGGCTTCCCCCTTCGTAATTTGCAGCTATTAGTGAAGTTGGAAAGGCTCAGATAAGGAAGGAAAGGAAGGAAAGTAAACCGACTTTCCCTCACCTCAAGGACAGTCCCCCCTTCAGCCCCCCCGCGGGAGGAACAGGCGCCGGGACCCCCGTCCCTAGTGAATGAGCGGGGTGGGGGACGAGGGACGGGCAGTGCGTTCACTTCAGAAGGCTCACAGAAAACTCCAAAGGTGACGTTAATCACCGTTCCCTTAGACCCTCTTAAAACTCCTGTCACAAAAATATCACCTTTGTTTGTTCTTGTTTCATTAGAGAGAACTAATCAATTGCTTTGTTATTGTTCCTCGGAGTCACTGTCCTGACTGCCGCCCCGGGGCCCTGCCTCTGTCGGGGGAACACAAAGATTCCCCTCCCGCCTTGTCCACTGAGTGGGACCAGACAAAGGGTTATCAGTCATTGGAACAGGCTGCCCAGGGAGAGGTTGAGTCGCCATCCCTGGCTGTGCTTAAAAGCTGTGTAGATGTGGTGCTTGGGGATACGTCTTAATGGTGGGCTTAACAGACTAATGGTTGCACTCAAAGATCTTAAAAGGTTTTTTCCAGCCTAAATGATTCTATGAGTCTGACTGTCTGTGCATATATTTTTCTCTTATCTGTTGTCCAGAACTTAACCAGCCGCTGCAGGTCCTCAGGTACTTCAAGCAGGCTGCAGCTTCTTTGCTTTCTGTATCATTTGTTCCTTACGCCAGGTACTTCAGCACTTTCTTTTGATGTGATATTTCATGGAACAGTTTAGATACTGTCAATTGCCTTCTGCCTCCCTTCCCATTAAGTTACCATCTGTTATGCATTATCCTCAAATGCTATTTACAGACCAATAAACTTCCACTGAAAAATATGGGCTATTTCCCTTCATTTTCTTCTTTACTCCAGATCTGGCTCTGTGTACAGCATGTGTGCAGCTGTTCAGTGCTTGCTTGGAGTTTATCTGGCTACCTTCAGGCTTTATCTGCCATCTCTTTTATATCTCTCTGAGTTTCTTGATTTTTTTCATTCTCCTTTTCTTTCTAGGATGAAAGGCTGAGTTATAAGTGTGCCCACAGCCTCTCTGTGAGGATCTGCAACCCCATCCAGCCTCTGCTAGTTCCATTGAGTCAGACAGCAGAGCAGCTTGTGCCATGAACTCACTTGAATACTCAGATGCTTAGGTGAAATGCATCATGCTGCCAGGTGAATATATATTTCTGTGGTTTAAAACTTTCTTCAACAGGACATCTTCCCTTGTCAGTGTGGCTTTTTGTTTGATCCTGACCTGTTTAGTGATTTTACTTTTCATAGAATCATTCAGGTTGGAAAAGACCCTTGGGATCATCAAGTCCAACCATTAACTCTACCTACAAAGTTCACCTCTAAACCATGTCCCTCAAAACCACATCCAAACGACCCTTAAACACACCTAGGGATGGTGACTTGACTCCCTCCCTGGGCAGCCTGTTCCAGTATCTGGCTACTCTTTCAGTGAAAATTTTTTTCCTAATGTCCAATCTAAACCTTCCCTGGTTCAGCTGGAATCCATCCCCTCTTGTTCTATTGCTAACTATCTGTGAGAAGAGACCAGCACCAACCTCTCTGCAGGTCTCTACATCTTTTCAGGCAGTTGTAGAGAGTGATGAGGCCTCCCCTCAGCCTTCTCTTCCTCAAACTAAACAATCCCAGCTCCTTCAATTGCTCTTCATAAGATTTGTTCTCCAGGCCCTTCCCCAGCTCTGTTGCCTCCTCTACACTCGCTCCAGCACCTCGAGATACTCTTGTATTGAGGTGCCCAGAACTGGACACAATACTCGAGGTGTAGCCTCATCAGTGCCGAGTACATGGGGACAATCACCTCCCTACTTCTGCTGCTCACACTATTTCTAATCCGAGCCAGGATGCCGTTGGCTTTCTTGGCCACCTAGGCACACTGCTGGCTCATATTCAGCCTTTTGTCAATTAAAACTCCCAGGTCCTTTTCTACCAGACAGCTTTCTAGACACACTTCTCCAAACCTGTATCTTTGCATGGGGTTGTTGTGGCCCAAGTGCAGGACACAGCACTTGGCCTTGTTGAAGCTCATCCCATTAATGTTGGCCTATCGATCCAACCTATCCAAGCCTTTCTGTAGAGCCTCCCTATCCTCATGCAGATCAGCACTCCTGCCTGAGTGTGATCTGCAAACTTACTAATGATACAGTCAATGTCCTTATCAAGGGTCATCGATAAAGATGTTAAACAGAAAAGGTCCCAGCACTGAGCCCTGAACACCACTTGTGACCTGCCACCAGCTGGATTGAACCCCACTGACCATCACTCTTTGGGCCTGTCCATCCAGCCAGTGCTTGATCCAGCAGATCGTATGCTCATCCAGGCCATGAACAGACATTTTTTACATAAGAATTCTGTGGGAAACAGTGTCAAATGCTTTTTGAAAGTCTAGGTAGACAATATCCACAGTCTTTCCCTTGTCCACTAGTTGGGTCATCTTGTTATAGGAGATTAGCTTTGTCAGACAGGACCTGTAAGTAAATAGTGACTCCTGTAGCATTTCAGGCATCTGTCCTAAGCTTTTCATTGTGCTACTTTTAACTGAATGTTACAAAGTCCCATGTGGCTGCAGCTTTCCTACTAATCACAGGCACAGGTGTGGCTGTCTGCCCAGCATCCTCCAGTGGTGTTTCTGCAGCCAACCAGCCCACAGAAAGGACCAGCACTGCCATCCTCCCTGTCACTGTTCCTCTTAGTATTAAATGGAAGTGCATTACTTCAGTCCTGCCAAATCCTGTTTGCAATTGGAAAAAACTGTACTTCCAGAACCTGTCCAGCAGCCTATTCCTCAGACCAGGCTATTTTCTGTGAGCTGTTTGGATCTCTACACTGTGGATGGTATGTGATTTGTTCACTGATCTCACAAGAACAGTGTGCTTTCCCTCTTTTAATCTACATTTGCTCCTCATGGCTTTTTATCAGTGGCCTGGACCTCAAAGATTTCCTCACCTTCATACTTTTTTATGTCTCCTCAAGCATCGGAGCAAATTCCCCTTTGGTATGAGCAGCTTTTGTTAGCCAACAAGTGGATCCAGCTTCCTCCCAGTGATGCTTCACAGTGAGGGTCCAAGGGCAGCTCTGGGGCACTACATTAGGTAGGTTGGGCCTTTCCTTTCTGAGAGCTGAAGGCAGAGTTGGTTACATCTGTGAGAATTTCAGTTTGTCCTTTTTCTTCCCTTTTCTCTTTTCTGACACTGCCAGACATGTACTTCTAAAATAATCATTGAAAGAAAAATTTTGACTTGTGCAGTTCTGTTTCCCTTTAGGTGTCTTTCCTCCTTCTGAGCACAGGGAACATGTTTATTTTACAGTAACAAAAAGGTCCTATATCAATGTGCCTCTGATTTCTTACAATATTAACATAATGGCAGAAACCCATAGCTTGTCTGCCTGAAAATAAATATGTTATGAAAAACATATGCAGATGGCAAAGTCCCACACTGGAGCAGCCTGTTGCTGAAAGGACTACACCCTGCTAAAGGGACCCACTCTGGAGCAGTTCCTGAAGAGCTACAGCCCATGGGAAGGACTTGTGTTGAAGGAGTTCATGCAGGTCTGTCACCTGTGCAATGGAGCAAGGGAACAATGTGAGGAGGAGAAAGGAGCAGCAGAGGCAATATGTGATGAACTGACCTTAACCCCCCCTTCCCCATTGCCTTGTGCCAATGAGGAGAGTTAGAGAAACTGGAGTGAAGATGAGCCCAGTAAGAAGAGAGGAGTGGGAGAAGGTGTTTTTAAGGTTTTTTTTGTTTCTCATGATCCTGTTCTGATTTAATTGGTAACAAATTTAAATTGATTTTTTTTTCCCCAAGTCACATCTATTTTTGCCTATCACAGTAATTAGTCATAGAATCATAGAATGATAGGGGTGGGAAGAGACCTGGAAATCGAGTCCAATCCCCCTGCCAGAGCAGGGTCACCCAGGGCAGACCACACAGAAACAGATTCAGGAGGGTCTGGAAAGTCTCCATAAAAGGAGACTCCACAACCTCTCTGGGCAGCCTGTTCCAGGCTCTGTCAATCTCACAGGGAAGAAGTTCCTCCTCATGTTGTGGTGGAACTGAGTCTATCTGGTAGAGCTGAGTCTAGCTGGAGGCCTGTGACTACAGGCATCCCCCAAGGATTCAGTAGTATTCAATATATTAATCATTGACCTGGGTGAGGGGATAGTGTACCTTCATCAAGTTTGCTGGTGACACCAAACTGGGAGGAGTGGCTGACACAGCAGCAGGCTGTGCGGCCATCCAGTGAGACCTGGACAGGCTGGAGAGCTGGGTAGGGAGAAATTTATTGCAGTTTAACAAGAGCAAGTGTAGAGTCCTTCATCTGGGGAGGAACAACCCCATGTATCAGTACAAGCTGGGGGCTGATCTATTGGAGAGCAGCTCTGGAGAAAGAGACCTGGGGGTCCTGGTGGACAGGGGGATGACAGTGAGCCAACAATGTGCCCATATGGCCAGGAGGGCCGATGGCATCCTGGGATGCATTAGGAGATGTGCAGATGGGGTCCAAGTGACCGTTGTTTCTTCTCCATCATTGCTAACAGAAGGACTGTCCCTTATTCAATGGTTAGAAGATAAATAGCAGTGTGTTACTGGCTGACTGTTCTTTCCTGCACTCAGCTGACACAGGGTGAGACAAAATGAAATGCTTGAGCTAAGCAAATTCATAGGAAAACTATTTCTGACTGCAAGCCATCTGTGGCTGCTCTGTGAATAGCAGCTATTCACAAACATTTGAAATTACTGAGAAAGTTAGCAAAGATACCCACTGCCTTCATCTGCGCATTGCTGGTGATCTCAGAACTACCTTCAAGCAAGCACTGACCCTTTGGCAGCACCACACTGAGGGCCATGCGTGTGCTCCACAGCTCCCTGCCTGCTCTGAATTCTCATCCCAGAGCAGGAGTTAAAACTTCCCTTCTCCTCACAGGGGAAAAAGTCTGACATTGCCAAACATCATCTTGTGACGATGTGGAGTGAAAGAAAATATCTCCAGCTTTCCCTCTGAAATGAACGTGAAAAAAAATACTTGGGAAAAAGAGATTCACTATAGAGCTCTGAATCATTCATTTTGATTTTTTTCATTACTTTTCTGTTATTTGACATCACGCCACTCTTAAGCATGTTAAGCACCTAATACTATTCAGGCATTTTATTTAAGATGGTTAAAATGCTTAAAGTACTCTATGGTGTTTCTTAAAAAAAAAATAGAATCCTTGAGACAGCTACTAACAGTGATTGAAACATCATCTTTTCTAGATCTAAGTGTCTTTTTGTCAATATTGAAATAATTTTCACAAGCAGGAAATACTTCAGTGGTAAAAAAAACCAATGACTAAATGCAAGATATTGCAACAAAAATCAAAATGATGAACAAATTCTTGGAAGATGTGAGCCCAAATTCTTAAGGAATGAATACTCAACCAAGAGTAGGTTTGCTACACACCAAGTGTTCCTTTCCATCTTCTGTTGACAAAATAAAACCACAGAAAAATAGTTGGTTGCCAAAACTCTTCCTTCTATAGGCTTAGATGCCAAATTAGTGGTTACATGATTTATAATTGTCATGAGAGAGATTAGTAATGTGGATTACAGTGAAGGCTGTTGCTCCTCCCTTCATTCACTCTGATGTGCTGAGTTGACCTCACATTGTTAAGCAAGGATGGGCATTAGTGCTTGTTAAGGAGGGACACTGAAGATACCCTGCACTTCTGCTTCCTTGCAAGAGAGGCTGCCAAGATACCGTGATCAGATGATAGGCTGCTAGAAACAAATACCAGATCAAAGCAGAAAACTCATCAGAAAGTAGTAAGCATTCATAAAATGGTACTTAATCTACTCACAACCTGTTTGTTTATGGCTTTGTGTGGTAGAAAATGTTGCAGGGGTTATGTCTCTGCACACTACCAACCAGCCACACCCAGGCATGTTTTATAAACCTGCTCTTACCCAGCTTCAGTTTAGTGCCCTCTAATTTAATATATTACTGAGTTTCACTAAAATGTGGCAAAGGAAAAAGAGAAAATTATCTTTCTGAGCCCTTTATCACTTGCAGTCTCAGTCAAGTCCTCTCTACTTCTGTGCTGCAGGCTGAATAATGCTGGCACTCTATTTTCAATTTCTCATGGTAATATAATGCTATCTTGCAAAGATTTATAATTCCTCCATTGCTCCTCCAGCCTATGAGCCACTGGAGACTTCTTTTTAACCTGAGAAAGATAAACTATCTTTAACTGATACTCAGTTCTCCTGATTAGATGTTAACTAGATCAATGCAAGATCATGATAGGTTACAAAGACACATTTTGAATAATCAAGTTCACTAGAAAACCATGGGAAAAATTAATTCAGTATTGCTTCTTGGAATTTCTGCTTATTACTCTAACAGTAAGAAAAATGTTGCAAGAATGTAATTACTTCCAGATGAAATGAAGTCCAGACCTGTCTGTGTTGTGACTAGCTAGGTGATTTGGTGAAATGAAGCATGCCCTCTGCACGGGGTGTGAACACCTCTTCCACCACATGATATAAGAAGATGACCAATGCAAGGCTTGTCCAGTTGTCAAGCCTTACTGGGCTGAGAAGGAATCCCTTCAGATGTCTCCTCGGGTAGAAAAATGTATATATAAGGCAGACAGAACAGGGACTAGACACAGGTAACTCTGTTTATAGAGATTTTTACTGTCCCAAGAGCCAGGGAAATTAACAATTTCTGGAACAAGCCTCTTCATAGGAAGGGGTTGTGGCACATGTTAATACCCCCCACATGAACAAGGTGTGTGAAGCCATTTTATTTAAGGTGTCTCAATAAGGTGTCAAAGTCATAACTGGGAACTGTGAAAGAAATTCACTCCTGGCTCTGGCAAGGTACTAACTCTGTCTCTACAGCCTCTACCTGCCTGTGATGAGGGTCTTTCAGTGTAGACCAAACCTCTTCAATGCAACTAGATAAACACAACCTGAGTAGTCGTTTGACCTAATAGCACTGGTATATGAGGAGATAGTGGGGAAAACTGCTCTTGACACAAAAAAAATCCTCTATTTCTTTTTTGCAGTGAAGTCAAGCTCGGTTCTGGATGCGTTCCCTGGATATAAATGCTGATGAAGGGCAGTATGCAGCCTGTTACAGAAAGGTTTCATGGATCAGATCCAGGCATGTCTGCTTGCTCACTTCAGTGAAGTAGTATGGCAAAGGAGGGTGGAGAGTAAAAGAAATATGAGAGGGAAGAAATGCTCTTATAACAAATAAATAAAAATTACAAGCCTGTTCCTCAGTAAATCAGACCTGAGAATGTAAAGTGGTCACTGCCAAAACACACAAACCACATTCCTTGCAGAGTGGTAGAGCAATGGATTCATTCATCCTGTGCCTGGGGAGATCAGAGCCAACAGCATATTCCAGATGGATGGATTGTCCAGACAGAAGGCAAGTGCTTCTTTTAACACAGGGCAGGAGAAAAACTGGTGTTGTATGTGTTCATTAAATTATCACAGCAGTTGCATGGGAAAATCACAGTTTATTTTTTTAAAAGGTGTTATACAAAATATGAAAGCTCTATTTTTTAGGGAAAAAAAAAAAACCAACAAAACTTGCTATGAAAAACATGCAGATGGCAAAGTCCCACACTGGAGCAGCCTGTTGCTGGAAGGACTATACCCTGCTAAAGGACCCACTCTGGAGCAGTTCTTGCTCAGTTTCATTTTTTACCACATCTTTAAAGCAGGCCAAAGCAGGGACTGATTTATCAATGGATCAATAAAAATTAGAGGGTCTTGTAAATAACTTATCTTGCTGGAGAAAAATCAGTGAAGATATTGAACACCTTTCAGACAATATAATTTATTTTTGAATGCGGAATACAAATGCAAGTTTTACACCTTACCAGGCTCCTGAAGTCTGCTTTCTTCTACTTACAGATTATTTATAGAGGTCCAAAACCATGTGACAACTGTAACCAGTTAGTCCTGGATTCTGATGTAGCTCCGTGGTGAGGCCCCCGCAGCAGTTTGTTCAGAGGAAATGGTTTGCTTCTGGTGGTAAAATCCTTCTGATAAAGTCACCAGCAGTGATGTACCCTCCCATCTTCTGGCTCAGCAACTCTGGCCAGGAACTTTAGAGGGATATGGATTAGGGATACACATCTCCAGAAAAGGAATGGAGCACTGGCAAGGTGGGGGAGGTGGTTTTGCAAACCTAGACAAGCTTATGGGAGATGACTTTTAAAGCCCCTCATACTCCCATTGAAGATGATTGAAACACCGGCCTGAGGATTTTCAAGTATTGCCACTCACCACCTCAAAGAACTTCAGCTGCTTCCACAGGATCGCTATTAAATTTTTAGAGCCCATTCACTGCAGTTTCTAGATTATGAACTTGATTTTCTTGCCTGTGAGGAAGCACAGCCTTTTATCTTCTTCTTTTATCACTAATTCCTGCTCTCCTTGCACATTTTTGTTAAGAATTGTTCTACCTTCTCTTGTTCGTCGTTCTCATTGTGCTCTCCCGTCTCCTTCTGTGGCTCAGGAAACCTTTTGGTATTTCCTCAGATGAAGTGCAGACCTTGGGCCACCTGCTACAATGACAATTAATACTTTGTAGCATCTTTCATGTTTCACCAGCTGAAATTAACATGCAAATTGTAGATCTGGGTGTATATATAGAAATAGGGATATATATATATAGGTAAATTACATGACAATAACATAAGCTACTTTGTGGTGGAATATGGGGAATGAAGTAGCTAATTAAGACATCACACAGAAATAAAGCTAAATAATGTTCTTGATTTAGTATTTGGCAATCACTAGTGCTCAGTATACCTGCCCCAAAAAAACCTTCTCTAGAGCTATGCCTGGGCCCATAATATACTCTGTGCCTATCATGATCCCCAAACTGAACTCTGGCAACAAAATGAAACAAACTTAAACAAAACAAAGGGAAGCACTGCTTTGCTTTCTTTATAGGCGTGGGAAGAAAGAAAACATCTGTAGGAAGCAAAACACAGTTTCAGCAGCTGTAGGTAGCTGCCCTTCCACTGCAGGAACTTAAACTTAAGCTTTCCAAGTATCCTATTCAGCATGCTGGGCCACCCCAAGCTTGCTGCATTTGGAGGATCTGACAAATATTGGTTTAAATCTCTATTGCTTCTCTTTCTTTCAGGATTTCTGATCCTATCAGAGCAAGACTGTGTCCAACATGAGAAATCATGAGTCAGCATAGCAAAATGTTCTTTCCTGGATCAGAATAGCACCTCTGGTCAAGCACTGTGGGTATTGTGAGAAAGAGGAGAAGCCTTCCCAGAGCAAGTTCTTTCACATCTGGCATCAGCCCTACAAGCCAAAAGAACAATTGTGGTCTTGCCTCTAGCTCCTCCAAACTGATTTCCCTTAATAGTTATCTCTGTTGTGTTGAATCTTAATTACAGGGCAAGCAGATTGCACTGCTGCTAAAGGAACAGATATGGTTAAGTTCTCCATATTAATCGATTACTTCCTGCACCAGCTATTTCAGGGTAGCTAAACACAGAGATTCAAAACACTCAGCAACAAGGGCCTGGCTACTACCCGTGGGATGACTTTTACTTATTCTGACAGCAGCTCTTTGCAGGACAGTTTGTGAATCCTCAGCAACTTCAGACAAGCTGTTTAAAAGCTCTTAAAACTACAAACAAGTTGTTACTGAGTCATGTCCAAATCCCAGGAACTGCTGGTAGCAAAGCATTTGCCTCACCCTCCCCTGCTTGCAGCCCAGCTCCAGCTGCTGCCTGGCCTCTCAGCAGCCTGGCCATGGACAGGGGAACAAAATCAGAGTCCCAGACGCAACACCCATTGAGAGGGTGAGGAAGGGTCTGGGATACTCATCTGCATGTGTATGTCCTGGGTTGAGCGAGAACAAAACTAATTCTATTCAGTGATTTTACTTTTCAGCTCAGTTCTTGTCTCTCCCTGCACTATCTGAAGTCAGCAGCTGTTCGCCCAGGCAGTGGCTGCTCCCAGCAGTGAGAACATCCCATGGTTTGAGTCAGTACCCAGGGTTGGGGTGCAGACCAAGGCTACTGCTGGATCTGGTGCACCACACTGGGGGTGCAGACAGTGAAAGGTGGCACCTGTGGGGAGGGGCAGCCAGGGCAGTGGACCCCAAAACTGACCAATGATGGGTCCCAGCCCAGAGATGTCATACTGGGTACAAAGCAGATGGATAGGGAAGGTCTCAAGTTGATTCTCCTCTCGAAGGGCTCTCATGCTCAGAATATTCAAGGACTCTGTCAACCCTGATCTGTGTGTCCTGAATCCAGCATCAGAATCCAGCCCCTGAACACAGCTCCCATCTGCTGCTGGGCCCAGTCTGGGACTTCCAGTGCCTGCTCCACAGCATCACTGATGGTGATGTAATTACCATCAGGGGGTTGGGTTCCATACCGGTTTTGTATATATTTGTATGTATTCCATTTTTTATTATTTTCATTACATCTATTCTAGTTTCCTTTTCTAATGGCTGAGTCTCCCTTATTCCCTTTCTCTGCCCCTCTGAGGAGGGAGGGGCGTTAACAGAGGGTGGCTGTTACAGGCCTAAGGGGCTGCCCTAACTCCTGACACTGTATCTAGGAGTGAACCTTTAATGGTTTAGTAGTTCCAAGTTACACTTACCCTGGACTAGTGCCACTGACATGAACTACTGGCAGAGGGACAGAATCAGGCCCTTGTGAAAACACATCCATGGCACTGATGCACGGAGTGGATTCTCCACTGTCTACTTGTACAGGGCCTTGTTTGTACTCGAATGCCACGGGCACAGTGTGTGTGTACTCAGCCACACCTAGAGCAACCTGAGCCTGCCCTGGGGTTTCAGTGTAACCAATGCTCAATAAAATAAGTCACATAACCCCAGAGAACAAATATCATTAGGCTGTTTCTAAACAACTTGCAGGTGGAAATTATTCATAGAAATGATTCAGCAAGCAGTCAGGATAAAATATTTGACAAAAGTAAATATTTGCTTTATGTCTTTCCAACCATAGGCAAAGCTGTTCATGGCAAACTTGAACATAACTGTTTTGTGTGAAGGGCTTTATTATCAATTGCTTAGAACTTTTCTAAATAGTAACAGTTTTAAATGAAATTTTTTGATTCTGCCTACTGTACCTCCCCCCACCTCCCCCAGCATTTCTGCTTGAATATTTAAATAATTTCCAAGAATGACTTTGAGACCAAAAACCAAAACAACAACAAAAAACAACCCAAAACCAAACCAAACCAAACAAAAAAACCAACAACCCACAAAACCAAAACCAATAAAAAACAAAAACAAACAATGCCCTCCTATTTGGTATAATATGAAAATATTTTAATACTACTCAGGGGTTTTTGATTTGAAAGGGAATATCATGCTCTTTATCATGGTTAAACCCACAAACCCAAGACAACTCTGCTATGAAATATTTAGAAGTATTTTGATGAACCCTATGTGCATCACAAATATTCTTTGAATGTGTGTGTTCAATATATATTATTCCTGTTAGAGAGTTTAACCAGGGAAAATAAGTCATGTGTCTTCTGGTTATTAGCAAGAGGCACATACACCTTGCTAATTTTAAAAACCAGGAGGATCCAAAGCATGTTGCTAGAGCTGGTATGTTGATGACTACAGTGTATGTTAACAAGCTCAAGCTAACCCACAGTCTTGTAATAGAAAATAAACAATCTTTCTCTCCACAGAAGCAATTCCATATTCACAAACTTATGTGGGTAAATCAATTTCTTTGAAGAGAAAGGCAGTTAAGATCTATCCTGGCAGAGCTACCATAGTCACCTCATAGTACAGTACAATTAAGAAAAAAAGATCAATAAACTTGTCTTCTGCTCTCGTGTTCAGCACTGAAGATATTTCCAGTTCCCAGGGAAGGTTGTGCTATATTTTTCCTTAGTGCAGCTAGCAGCAATTAATGGATTTCACAAATTGCTGTTTATGAACCTTGATACCTTGTTTCTTGTGCTTATTTACAAGTACTTTAGTTATTTAACTCGTCACTTATTTATAGGTCACATCCTAGTAAAGATGATTACAGTAAGAAGTGTCTTCACTCCTGATGATAAAGTTGTCACGGAAGCAGACTTTATTCCTGACAGTATCTGAATCTGAAAGTAAGAAGCCTCCATGGTTTATTTAGACAGAAGGACTGTCAGAAGACACAAGGGCAGCAGATACACACTAGCGGTGCATATATATTATATATGCCTTTTATTATGTCTTTGTGTTATTTGCAATAAGATTTTACTTGCATCTAAAAAAAAAAAGTCTTAATTCTGATCTTGCTGAACATGCAACCCATGCATTGCAGTGACACAAAATATGAAGATTATAATTTCTGAAGTTAGAAGAAATTAGTGAAAGAAACATTAAAATGGTAAGAAAATCTGTAGAACTAAAATTGGCATCTCAAGAACTGCAGAATATTCACAAAGAAACTTAAATTCTGGATTACATTCTTAACGCAAATAATGACACAGATCAGTAGAGTTCCAGCTAAATAGCTTTCTAGACACAATTTATTTCATGCACAATATAATGAACAAGCCAACATATATCCTCTGTTATTCTGGAGAGAAGAGACAGCACAACTTGGTTTGCTTTTATAGATGTTTGCTGTACAGTTCACCGTTGAACTCTTGACTGCCCCATGAGCCTATGTTTGAGGCATGACAGACAGATCAAGACCTAATCCCCTCTAACTACCACAGAGGGTCATCAGCACTTGCATAGCCCTACAAGGAATTTTAGGTGAAACCTCAATGTCTCCTACCCTCTGTAGATCTAGCCCCAGGAGCAATTCTGTCAGGCTTCTATAATCTGCATGGTTTTCTGGGCATGTGACATCACAGTGTTTGAAGGACTCAGAGGTGCTATTATTGGGCTAAATGCTGGCAAAACAGATACAAACCAAAAATGACTCCGACCAGGCAGAAAGCTAGTTCTTCAGAGGACACAGGCCACAGGAAAAGCAGAATATACTCTATTTTTAAACCTAGTCATTCATGATCAACCATCTCTATCACAGAATACTATTACAAAGGCAGTGAGGCTTTACAGATTTTACTACCTTTCCCTCAGGAAAAACATATTCCTTCCATTTATAGTTGCTTTGAAGTTCAAGTATTATCTGCCAAAAATCCAGAATACACAGGCTCAGATAAACTGACTTTCTATTTAATACTCTGATATTCATAGGGAAAAAAAGAAAATCAGGGCATTTTCAGAAAATTCTATCACTACAATGGGGATGAACCACAGAAAAGCTGAGAAACTCAACATAGTTCCCTTGAACACTGTCTGCTCTTTTCAAAGGTGAGCACTCCAAAATATAGCTCATAAACAGGCCCAAATCTGTTATGTCTTCTGCAAGACTAATTTAAGGGCTTTTTTTGGCTGGAATTCTTTGTACTTCTAGAAGTTCTGAAACAGTCATAATAAATCTATATGCAAAAGATACTAGGATTTAATTTAAAATGGTTTATACTGTTATCACTAAATTATAATATTATGAACTTCTCATAAAATATTCTGTGCTACAATAGAAATGATGTGTTGTTGGAGATGTTTGTTATTACCATTAAAAAAAAATATTAAAAATTTATATGCAGCAGCTCTGAACACCACGAGTTATTGGCCTTGATTCAGGGTAAGACTGAAGCACATAATCCTGGGGACAAAGCTTGAATGCTTTGCTGATTGATACTTAATTAGATTTGAGGAAGGGCATAGCCTGCTTTTTTACTTTTTAATTCAAGAACTGTGCAATTATTTTTTTCTTTTCCTTTAGCTGAATAGAGGAAAAAACACAGGTAGAAGCTGGGATTTTCCTAGTTAACATAAACCATAACTGAAAATACAGGTTTAATTTACACCACATAGGAATTCCAAAACATACAAAGAAAACCATCTACAAGTATCTTGTTCTCTCCCTTTTGCTTCTAAATACACTTCAGTTTGATGGAAGAAATTCTGTTGGTGTTGGTGAGGATTTGGCAATGCTCTTAGTTCCCCATCTGGTTCAGCCTTTATTTTCCCCTTCTGGGAGCAGAACCACTAAGGTAAGTTTCATTGCCAAACTAATGCTCCCTGACAGCTGACTGGGCACTTGTGAGCTAAATTACACTTCTCACACTTTGCAGATTCTGAACTGAGGGTTAAAGGGATTTAATAAAGATTATTACCTATTTAGATGCCTCCTTTTCTGCTTGAATGGAAGGTTAGAGAAAGGCAACAATCCCTAATACTGTGCAGAACTGATGGAGTGCACAGTTTTGCTCAGGAATATACCCATTCTTCTAGGAAAGGAAGAGTTATTCAAAGCACTTATGCAGAAACTTGGCTGAGGGAGACCTGATCACAATGGTACTCCAGGTCCCTTAGGGCACTTCCCTTTTGTTCTAGAAAAGAGGCTAGAGAATATTTAACTCAAAACAAAACACAAAATAACCCCCCCCACACACACACACACAGACCCCAAACACTACACATGGCAAAGAAAAGCAAACACATTGGAATATTTTGCTTCTGCAAATAATTGCATTCCTGAATTGAATTGCTGAAGAGAGTAATAGGATGCTTGAGAAACTAAGTGTTCTGAATTGGTATCTTATTTCATTTAGGTGTGTAGTTCTGAGGTGGATCTTCTGCTCATCCCCAGTTACATTCACAGAAGAATCAGGCTCTGAGCCCTCAGCTTCAATTCCCTTCAGACAAATCCAAGCCACAATTTCCTCTCCCAAAACAAAAAATTTGCTCCTCCAAATCCTAAAATATTTAATCCACAGCCTGGAAAGCTGTAAACTTCCCCTCACACAAATATGTTATGAATGTCAGCTCCTTAGCACATGTTCCTTGCTCTCCAAAAGCTTTCTGCAATGTTGTCCTGGATGGCACTGCAAGCCTTGGCCACATTAGGAAAGTTTGTGCACAGTCATCACATCAGTTTGTACAAAGATGACAGATTTTTGCCTTTGGCTTTGTGGGAAATCAGGCTCAGCGAGAACTCCATCACTGGAACACTCCACATGTTGCAGATCAGGATTTCAGGGCATGTGACAGAGACTGGAGCTGAGACCAATACAGTCAGATTGTGTACATCAGTACACTTGAGGATTTTAAAAATTACTTCAAGTTTTCATTTTAAGGTTGTGTATAAATCCAGATCAACAGAAATTCCTGTGCTGAGATATGGAATCTTTGTCACAGTTTTCATTATTTTTACCTTGGCATGAGTAGACAAACTTAGAGCTACAACCACAAACTGATGAATCAACAACCCACATGATTAAAGAGGCTTGTTTGCAGAGACATGTTCACAGTGCTTTCATGTGCCTAGAAAGGGAAAATCACTGCAAAACCTCATCTAAATCTCCAGGAACAGTAAAATTGTCATTTGTTACTAACACAGAGAGGAGGAACCTTCAGAACAGCATTCAGGACAAGTACGTGTTTTATGGACAGATGACAACTATCAAAGCTGGATGGATTACTCTGTAAAAGCAGCAGTGTCTTGTTATGTAAAGAAACCAGAGTCTGGCATAAAGAAGCATTAAGGAAATGGAAGGTGAACTTGTGAAGTTTTTCAGAAGTCATGATGGTGATGTGTTATATTCCAGACTTCTTTTGTGAATTCAGAAATATAGTTGTGCTGGTCTTGGTGGGGGAAAAAGTAGGTAAAAAGCTAAGTCCACATTTTCACTGTCTTTGGGAAGGACACAGTTAAGAGCTCAAAATAGTTGCTAATGGGAAAAGTTTTCTAAAAAAAGCCACTAATGCTCCTTGTGAAGAGAAGGGATGGAAAACAGAATGGCACAACAGACATGCACAGCTAATGAGGAAGAATTTTTAAGTCAGGAAAATGTCCTAAGAGTGGGAGGAAAAACTATTGCTCTGCTTCAGAGTTTTCAGAGATGCAGAGCCCTAGATTTTTATGCAACAAATTATGGAACTGCCAGTTTTTATACTGTATAAATGAACTTGCACTTGTAGGTGGTTTTACAGGAAAGAATGCAATAGGTCTTTTTCACTCCAAATATAGGGTACTTTTCCTTGAAGAAATTAATTTTGTAAAATAGGTCTATAAATAGGTTTTTTTACCATGCTAGTGTAGGGAACTGTTGAGCACTGTTCGAGTCAGAGCTGCAAAACTCAAGAGTAAGGTTCTGAGTATTACCAGAGGGATACTTCACAATAGAAGAATTATGGTTTACTGCAACTGGCTTCTTAGTTCTTTTTCAGAAGGACATGCTGAAATGACTTCAGATAAATGCCAAAGTATGGAGAAAGAGTACACTTTTTATGATTCTTTAATTGTTTTATTTCAGTTTTCTCCAACTCCTGACAAAGGCTACTCTGAGAACAGAAAAGTCCTGTGTTAATACAATATTCTGACAAGTACTATAGGCTGAAGAGAGAGATTAAGTTAAACTAATCTATGCTAGAGTCTTTAGAATATTGTTGTCTTTTTCCTTGGTGATGCCATTGCACAGAAGCTGCTCAAGCAAAGAATGAACAGGGGGCAGTTATTCAAACTCTTGTGGTTTCAACAATAGATAAGAAGACAGTTTCAGTGGCAGACACTGTAAGAAACACTGTTAGACACAAGCAGTGGTTTTATCAAAACTGAGAAGATGACTCCAAAGGAGAAGAAAAAAGTATCTCCATATTTTCAGACATGCCAGATTCATCTTTTTTGATTACACTTCTAAGAATCACTTGATGTAGGCAGGTCTTGCATTTAGCCCCAGAGTCTGTAAAATCAGTTATACTGTAGCCAAGTCAGATCCTCAAGCACTAGAAAGTAGCTCAAGTCTGCTCCCTTAGCCTTGCTGGCTGCCTTCGTTCTCCCCCCCCTCCTCCCCCCCCCAGTTTATCTGGGTTTTGTTTACATGGAAGCCCACGATAGAGCATGTCATTTTACTGAAGTGATATCTAATAATTAAAATAATTAAATGGCATTTTGGTGAAGATAACTTGGAATTCACATAGTGAACTGACCAGGAGCAGGGTGGTGGAACAGAACTGGTGAAACAGCATGATGAAAAATGCTCCAAGATGACTGGAATTATTTACAAAATAGGAAATTAAGCTTGGCATAGACGGTAAAATTTTGTTGCGATTATTCCAAGCGTTAATTGCCTTTCAATTGTAATTTTCATACTGTCAAAAATATATTCCAGCTTGTAATGAATTTACTTGATTTTGTTTATTCCATCATATCAAGTTTCCTCTTAATTTGAAAAAAACTTTTAAGTTTCCTAATCCAAAGGCTGTAGTTTATTATAATTGCAATGCTGATAATCCTCTCCAACAAGGTGTTCCATTAGTTGGGGTGGACTGAACCGAGTGTTTTGGGAGAAGAAATTAAGGACAGCAAATATAGTATCACATATTTTGGCATCAATATGGACTTTAGTGACTTACTCTGACCTGGATTCTCTACAAACAGTCCTACAATTGCAAAAAGAAAGCTTGCTTATGGATATTCCATATGCAGAAAGAAATTTCAACATATTAACAAGTTCTACCCACAAGTAGATTTCCTACGGACATCTGCAGTTACTTAGCTCTCATTACATTTGTCTAAATCTATTTAGAAAAGTATTTACCTTTTCACATTGCCAGTGCAAGCACAGGACAATGCAGCTATAAATGTCCCTTACTCTAGTAGTTTGTACAAAGGGATATACACTTCCCAGCTGTTTTACCACAATTTTTTTTCCACCTCAACATGAAGTAAAACTGTGTTACTCTAAGAAACATATTTTTCATACAATCATTATGCCTTGAGTATTTTATGAAGCCCTATCTTTACATAAAAGTGAAACTGAACAGATTACAAAAAAAAAAGAAAGTGAAAAATATTGACAACTTTTTCAGTCTGCATCATATTAAACTTAATCCACTGTAACAGAATAAACTAGGACAGGACCTGAAATATTATTGTCTGATGACTGCTTATAAATGTTACATAATCTGCTGTGGATAAGTGCCCTTAATACTTCTTAGGTATTCATCCAACCCCTCAAGCAGCTAACATGTTTTAGAAGGAAGGACAGTCCCAAAGATTAAGTATTTTCCCAATGGTTTCATTCTGCTGAAAAGACATACAGTGCTTGCTGCTGTATGTCAGATGTTCACACCTGGGTGGGGCTCTAGCATTGGTAACTTCCAAGTTACCTCAGTTCCAGAAAGTTCATCAGTTTCTTCCACTCTGTGAGCAGTTTCCATATAAACCCACCTTCTCTGTCTAAAAAAATTAGAAGTATACACTAGATCTTTTTAGTTTCCTTTTTTTATGACATAAAACAACAACAACCACCACAACCAACCAACAACAAGTAACCAAACGAAACCCAAAAAACCCCAACTAACAAAACCAAACCACCTTAGGTTTCCAAATTAAACTTTAGCCAGATGAAACTAGTTAAAAATAATTTTTCAGGTGTTCTTACTACAAATACAAAGCCTCATCACCACACAAACCAGCACAAGCTTTTCTAAAAACATACATTAAAAAAATCCATGTAGCACTCATACATAAGGACAGAAATAATTGTAAATAAAAAGACAGTCAAACACACACAAATGAACTCCTACCTTCTGCATATTTAATGTTCTCAAGCATCTCCTATGCAAATTCAACAGGATCTCATGAGCTGATTTAAACCCCATCTTCTAAGTAGTCCAGGAGCACAAATTCCACCAACTTTAAAATCAAAGATGTAAACCACCCAGCTTTTTACCATCATCTATTTTTAGGAACCTACCTACTTTCTGAAAGCTGTGCTTTATATGCTGAGAGGAGGTACCCTTTCTGGGAAAATAATGAGCAGGTTTGTCTCACCTAATTTTAATTACCTCTAATTGCCACTTTCCCACTACCAACCACAGGAGGAAGCCCTGCAGAGCTTCTGGAGCCAATGCAGGAGCCTAACATGTCAGAAGGAGTGACTTCTCCCTGGCTGTTGCACGCAGTTCTTTTGGGCTGAGCTGAATCACCCTCTAATGTAGGTCAGGTCTTCCACTTGCAGAGGTGTCTGAATGTAAACAGTCAGGATGTATTTTGACCTCAATATCACAGACTGGTCAGATGAATGTGTTCAATTCTTAATGTCTTTTTTTTTCAAAGCCATTTTGCCATCGGGCTAGATGACCAATGTTGAAATAATTTTGTTTCCCTGCTATTGCTCTTCCAACACAAAACAGCCTACTGTCTGTATTCAGATAAGGTTGGTTGTGGACTGATTTGTCTGTACTGACCCAGTCCTCTATCACCACTTCATTCAATTAGCAACTACAGTTAGAGAGCTTTCACAACAACTACTGGTACAGCTACCTCTTCTAAAGGGTACTATGGAACTTGGAAATGAATCTAGACAATACAGCATGAACACTTACACAGTGATGTTACCCTTTACACTTTTTACCCCCATCAGATAGGGTTTCATTTAAGACATTCAGTGGGAACATTAACATTTATGGAGATAGAATATGGATGTTTGTTAGACAGTTCTTACAGCTTTTATTTTATACATAGGATTACCCTCCAGCAGCATTTGCAAGGTGTAATGAATCACAGAGGTGGAAGTGATTGTATAGCTGGGACAGTAAGAGGAGACAGGATTTGTGCAGATACCCCTGAAGTTATAATTAAAAAAAGTGTTGGTTACCAAAGAGGCTGACAAGTAATTGGGGTGGGAAGGACAATCAAAGCTAACTACTTCCATATGATCAGATGTAGAACTGACTTTTTAAGGAATGACTTCAGTTGTTTAACTCTGCCCTTTGGGACCTCTCAATTTGGATCTGTTTAGCTACAGGTTAAATATTGCTTCCTTGAGTTGGGAGTTTTAATCTGTCTTGGTCTTTTTGCATATCCTGGAAGTTTTACAATGTTTTGCTGTGCTCTGGATGGACCCATTCAACTCATGAGCACACTGTGGGTGTTCCCTACAGGACAAAGAAACCATAAGGACTAATGGGTATTTACACAGTGTCTGAGATACTGAAAAGCAGGGAAAAATAATTTGAGTAACTATTGCTCATTATATGTAATGACCTAGAAACTTAGCACAATGTATCAAGTACAACTTTTGAAGTCACCAGCCAAGGTCACCTCTCTAGGGTTGAGAGACCTTACCTGCAGGGGTGGGTATTTAGCAGGCTGTAAGTTTGCAACCACAGGTGACTAACCAACACAGGTAGAACAACTTGCATGCTTTCTAGTTTGTTATACTATATTCTTGCTTTCAAGATGGAATAAGGCATTCTGCCATTGTATCCATGAAAATTTGCAATACTGGTGTATTAAACCTGGGAGTGAAGTAAATAAATTCCTCAAGCCTTATGGCCTTTTTAGCACACGCTCCAAAGAAGAACTAATTGTACCTGTAAAGTGTGAAAGCAAATGACCAAACTGCTACCATTCACCGTGCCAACTGTGGACAAACTGACTTTCCTGGGAAGAGAAATGCTAGAGATACAGCCTAGAATTCTTGGGGTAGGCACATGGTAAATAATTTCCATGCTCTCAGCTTTCTTAAGCCCAGATGGCATCATTTCCTTAAAGTTTTGTGCAAATATTTGTACTTAATCTTTTTGTGTAATTTCTTAGTTAAAAAGCATCATGTTAAAACTGTCCATCTTTATACTAGTGAGACCACATCTGCAGTACTGTGTTCAGTTCTGGTCTCCCCAGTTCAAGAGGGACAGGGAAATAGTGGAGAGAGTAGAAGATGATGAAGGGACAAGAACATCTCTTTGCTGAGGAAATGCTGAGAGCCCTGGGGCTGTTTAGCCTGGAGCAGAGAAGCCTGAGTGGGGATCTTATGAATGTTTATAAACATCTGTAGGATGGGTGCCAAGCAGAAGGGGCCAGGCTCTTGTTAGTGGTGCCCTGTGACAGGACGAGAGGTGATGGCAGCAGGTGAAACATGAGAAGTGCCACCTCAACATAAGGAGAAACTTCTTCCTTGTGAGAGTGACAGAGCCAGGAAAAGGCTTCCCAGAGAGGTTGTGGAGTCTCCTTCTCTGGAGACTTTCCAGACCCAGGAAAAGGCTTCCCAGAGAGGTTGTGGAGTCTCCTTCTCTGGAGACTTTCCAGACCCACCTGGATCTGTTCCTGTGTGGCCTGCCCAGGGTGACCCTGCTCTGCAAGGGGGGTTGCACTCAATCTCCAGAGGTCCCTTCCAGCCCCTACCATTCTATGATTCATTTGAGCTCTGGCCTGGTTTTGCAATAGAGACTTAAATCACATCAGTGTTCTTGATGGTCATGTATCTTGTGTTTGTGTATCTTCCTAGGTTGGGCAGGTACATAGTTACTGACTATCTGCCTCAATAGGCAGAATGTATACAAGCACCTGAAGATGTGGGTCCTTCTGGTCCTATCAGCACATGAGAAAAACATCTAAATTCTATAAGAAAATTAGAGTTGTCTGCATAAAACTAGAGATACAAAATTAAATGGAGTTGTTTCTATAGGTCTGAAGTATGACTTAGAAGAGAAGCTAATCAGAACATTGGAAAACACTAAAAGACGTCTAACATCCACAGAATTGATGTTGCCATCAGTTAACCTTTGCTGTATAGGCAGATAAATTATTCAGTCACTTAATGGTATTTAAATTTAAGTGCAATTGTACAGGTCCCTAGACTGTAGTTGGAGTTAGTTTAAAACGCAGTCTGAAACATGCTGAAGTGGAGCACTAAACGGCAATGAAACTGAAAGGCTCAAAGTACACAAGAGGGCCTGTGAGGTAGGCTGGGAATAAGGCAGCAAACGGGACGTGCTACTTTCCTGCTTCTAGGCAAGCTTTTAGCTGTCTACGGAATGGCTTCCCAGCAGCTCTCCGCTCCAGGAGGAGTAACAAGCCCTTCTAAAAGCCGACTCATGGCCAAGAGTCAACACAGAGCTACGGAGGGACTGTGTTATTTTGGCTACCTCTAAAAGACATGAGTGCCTCGACAGCACAAAGAAGTGGTGTGACCTGAAGATGCAAACCATATTATGCATGTTGTAAAAATGTGTAAAAATAATGTAACTAACCCGAATGAACACACTGCCTTGGAACTGAGTGTCCTGCTGGTGCTATCCCTCCCACCTGGGAAAGGCAAGAGCACACCATAGCAGCGTGGAGCCCAAGCAACTCTCTGCCTGTATTTTTTTGTCTGATGCAAACATTCTGCAAATTCAAGTCCTTAGGTGTATTGCAGCTCAATGCTAGACTAGATCCTGACTGAGGCTCCTGTGTTTATCTACTATAATTATATTTTATTCAGCCACTTCTGTCTCTGTTACAACTAATTTTAGAATTACACGTTAGTCACACTACTAAAAACAGAATAGTTCAGATACATAATTTGGAGAGCTAAGCTATGAGATGACCTCTGAACAGAGAGCTAGTCACTTAAGAATGTGTTTGTTTGTCATTTGGCTAAATCAGTCCCAGACAATGTATCACCATCTGGAAAGTATTACTGTAATAAAAATTATTATTTTAAGTAGAGGTTAATCATTT
>JAOEGS010005861.1:31542-57713 GCA_025447755.1 Corythornis vintsioides
AATAAAAGAATTCCAGAGAAGGATATTTGAGAATGCCCTGGCCTATATTGCTACTTAGATACTCAGATAGAACCTGTGGAATTAAATACCCATATAGGGTCATCCTGAAATGTGCAAGAGTATGGAGAAGCCCTCACTAAAGGACTTCCAATTTCTTTGGAAAGACAGCATGGAAAACTCCAGCCAATGTTTATTTAATTTATAATGACCGGGTGAAACAGTCACAGTAATTGAATCATTCTCCAGCACAAAAACGAGATGGTTTGTAATGCAGTCTTACTGCATCAAGCCATATGTGCTGGTTCATTAAAGGCAGTTAAATTGAAGCAGGACATCCAGACTGGCTGTACAAATCTACAGTGCAATCAGCTACTTCCACAAAGCTAGTAAAAGTTGCCCAGAGCTCATCAAGATGAACTATGAAAAAGCTTTATGAATTTTACTCATAACTTGTCTCTCACTGAATGCTTGAGATATGGAAATAAAAAGTTTTGCTTGTAGGTTCGTGACTTTGGGAGAACAAGTATTCTTACTCTGTAACAAATGTGTATTTTCAAGCCTGTTCTTTAAAAAGACAATTATATTCACAAGGAAATAGGGGCCATTGCTGATAGAAATAGGGCAAGATACAAAAATACAGAGCGAGGTGAAAACTGAACAGTCTCTTCTCTGCATCTAACATCCTTGTAAGGGGATCATTCAAAACATGAGCATGTTACTTACAGTTTGGATTGATGGGCAACGTTAACAGTCTGAGCTTCAGCAAGGCCAAGTTCTGGGTCCTGCACTTGGGCCACAACAATCCCATGCAAAGCTCCCAGCTTGGGGAAGTTGTGGCTGGAAAGCTGTCTGGTAGAAAAGGACCTGGGGTTGTTATATATAGTTATTTTTCACTGATCATTATTTATTTTCCCTGGAAGCAAGCCTGCCATTTTCATGCAGTTTGCTGTTTTTATTTGGTTTGGTTTTGTTTGTTTTTTTAACAGTTTCATGTCACTGGGCAGTGCCTAGTTATGAAATACAGCCAGAAGAGCTGTTTGTGTAATTGCACTCTCAGTGAAGCAGTTAAATCCTCTCCTTCAGCACTTGCTCTCACACCCACATACTCTTATTTGTATGCAGTGTCTTATCTCTTGCTGTCTGGCTTGTGAATTATGTGTCTGCTGGTACATTTTTTGTTCTGCCAGTGTTTGCTTATCACTGGTTGGTCATTTTTCACTTCTTGAAATACACAGTCATCACAGTCGCCAGTTGTGCTTCCATGGCAGAAAAGTATGTCCCTTCATTTCGACTTTTAAACCTGTTTGGGCTAAAAGAGACTAGGGTCCCTCTACTCACACCAGGCTTTGTTTTCCTACTTGAGATCAATCTGGAGCTGAAAAATTAGGTCAGGTTAGTATTTTGTTACTGAAGTTACTAGTCAGCAGTAGTCTTATCCTCTGTCCATGAAATACTGGGTCATAATGGGACACACAGTGGGCCACGTGGGGAGAGTCCCATTCAGCAGAGCTCCACCCAAGTGTGTGCACCAGAGACCAACACTGCAGGGCAGAAAATGTTTTCCTAAAAGGATCAAAATCACCTTAAGCAGGGGGACCACCTGAGTGGCAGGAACAACTTGCTCCCCAAGCTACAGCATCTGGCTCCAGCTCTGTCATTGAGCCACCATAACTCCCCCCACATGCAGTGGCAAGAATCAGACACTGGAGGGTTGACTGTCTTCCTGGTATTGCTGCCAAAAATACTTCAGCACCATATGTGGAGGGGAAAAAAAACCCCCAACAGGTTGCAGTTCTGACTAAGTTACTGGTACAAAGATACATGCATTTTACTGAAAATACTATTCACAGAGTGTTGAAGAAATTCAAATACCTATGGGATTTTCAATAGCATATCCTAAGGGAATTCCTCTCTTTGTTTTGACTTTGATTAAGAAATTAATTGCTGACAAATTTATCACACAGTGTGTGCACTGATCTTCCAATCAACTTTGTCTGCCTCTTTCCGTATGGTGCTTTGTTCCTGAAATATCAACAAAGTCTCCGGGGTGCTAAAAACAGTAATACTGTAATACTTATGCAAATTGCCTGGCCCCAACTGGATGTCAACAGAGCAAAGACTTTACTAGTAAAACACCAGTACTGCTTACAAAGAGAATAAACAGATGATAAATAGATAAATAAACAGAATTATCCATTGATGAAATGATGAATTGTGGACACATATGCCAGAAACCTTGCCAGGATATGTTTCCCATACTGGTTTGGGTTTGGTTTGTTTGTTTTTTTTCAGTGGAAATTAAGGGACTTACTTTCTGTCATTCAGTGAGCTAGCATCTGATTTTATGTAGGTACATGTATGTTCAAAAATAATACATAGAGACACGTCTTGGTTTTTTGTTATTGATGTCACTAAAGAAGATGATAGATCATTCTTCAACTCCTCAATTTTTATTATTTCACATATCCCTACATCTCTGAACTGCACAACTGTTTGTTAGTATGCTGTTTCCCTGTAAGGTAAACTGAGACAAATACTTCATAATTAATCTATTTTTCTATAGTAACGAGGTTGTCCCTGTCAGATAATTTGCTTGTGCTAAGCCAGCCATACGGGCCCTGAACATTCAGTTCCTAAATTCTAATAGCTACAAGGCATTGAATGTTTCATCTCCAGGCACTACCACAAAATCTATTTGCAACAGTATAGATTTATTTTCTTTAGGAAATATAAAGCTCATTGCAAAGCTGCATTGCCAAAAGATTGGGTACAGAAACACATCCCATTCCAGCAATGGGATACACTGGTGGCTATAATATGAGGCTCCATACAGTAACACCACAAAGTTTGCTCTAAATTTACACTGCAGTTACACTGGCCTTCCACCAGATGCCAATATATTACAGCAGATACTAACTTGAGAATAGGAAGAATAATACATATTTTTCATATATGTTCTTGATCTAACATGGTTTAAAACTTCTACAGGTAACACTCCATCAGATTTATATTAGCTGCCAGTTCTTGCCATAAGCTTAACTGGAGTCCATGATGACCAAATGTAATGTAAAGATTCTCTGAACTAAGTTCTGTAAATTCAGGTGATTATCAAGATGTGGTTAAATACACACAATCTATTTTAAGGAAAACCAGAGAAGAGAGACAAGCTGCTGACAGGTACCTACTACCGTGGAAATTTTCTCTCTCTTATAAAGTCAGGATTCCTTTTTTATATGAAAATTACTTTATTTTTCTTTATATAAACATGTATCATGCTGATTCTGGGGGCTACTAAATTTCAGGGGTTAATCACCTATCATCCAGCACAATAATTTCCATTTATGTAGTGAACCATTATAGTACTATTGTCTGTATCCATCCTATAGCCTCTCTTAAATTTCACTCTTTGGTTTACCAAAGATTGGTTATCTACAATTTTTATTTGATATCTACATATATGTCAGGGATCAGAAAAACTTTTTGCATAAGTAGACAAAAAGCTTATGTAAGATTTTTTGGCAGGTATAACAGAGGCACTCACACTATGGAGCAGACATGGAGATTTATGTTGTAGAATAATGAGAATATGAATTTCGGGATTATGTGCACAGTGAGAAAAATAGGTATTGCAAGAAAAACAATACATATTATAAAAGAAAAGATTTCTCTGAAACACGACCCCATAATGAGCTTATTGGTTAGTTTAAAGGCAGCAGAATATTTTATAGTTGCAGTAAATGAGATGTGCTGTGTCAGTTTGCTTTTAGTCTTAGAGAAACAACAGCCCTGAGGTTGCATTTCACTCGCTGTGATAACAGATGACTTAAAACATACTCCTTAGCTGCTGAGTAGGATTGCTTCCTTCCTGGCACAATAACCCTTCCCTTCCCCATGGATCTGTTCCTTCATAAAGGTCAGCAAAGCCTCTGCTTTGCCTTTGTCACTTAAGAAGAAGGCCATCGGGAAGCACATTAATATATTCTCTAACCCTTGAGCTCCAAGAGGACTTCTTTCCCTTCTTTTTTAAAGATGTAGGCTGAATATATACCTTAAAAAAAACCCAACAAACAAGCAAAACCAACCAACCAAAAATAAAATAAAATTTAAAAAAGCACATATAAAAAAGTAAACCAACCAAACACAAAACCAAAACAAACCAACCAAAAACACACAAAAACCCCAAAACCAAAACAAACCACCCCAAGAACATATGAAACCCCAACAACACAAGAAAGATATTTCTCATTGAAAATGTTTGTTTTCTGATTTTTTATAAAAGCAATCCTCAATAAAAATCCATATTGGTATTTGGCAACTGTTTCTTTCCTTGCCAGATAGAAAGTTATTTTCACTTAAAAATTAAGGCACTTGCTAAAATGCTTCCTCAAAGATACTTCTCTCCACACAACTGTTTTATCATATGACTGCTAACATCAAAAAGAGGATAACTGGACTGTACTGATGCTTCAGGACTATTTTCAATAAAACAAGACAATAAAAATATGAAATAAGTTTCAACTGTTGGGCACTAGATATTTTAAATACATTTTGGTGCTATATGGTCTTCCAGTTGTTAGCATTAGCTGTTAATATTGGCCTTGATTATGTTTTAGCTGCACATTACTGTGTCTGAGCTCTCTAGTGATGCACTTTGTGTTTTTAAGAATCAGTGATAATTTATAAAGCATGCAAAGGTAGCAAAGACAACAGAATTATAACCTTGTTCAGTGTAATTTGAAGGGGGTATGCAAGCCCCTTGAAAAGGTCAATATTATTCTCTATATTCTAATACTCCCTTTGTTTGCATAATCCTCAGGAGTACCATGGTTTGGGATTTGGCTGCTTCTAGCAGACCAAAGGACAAGCTGGAGGACAGACCAGTAGTAATGATTAGAAGCCCTTCAACAACAACAGCAGCTTTTTGGCCTTGGCAAAACCAAAGCTATCAAATATAGCCCCTGGTTATGTGTAGGTCAGTTTTACTCATGCCAAGTGGAATTTTCAGGAGTCAAACAAACGAGACACAGCCTAGTGCTTCACCCCTCTCCCACAGCCCCCATTACTCTCAAGTGAAGACACGCTAATGATTCCACCCAAGGGAACATGGATGTGCAGCAAGTGTTTGTACATACACACAGCCCCCCCTCCACAAATAAGTACAAATAATATTTTACAATCCAGAACATATCCCCGCCTTAAGTTAGTTTTTTCTACACATTCGCTTAACCAGCCTTTGATGACCCTTTGCTGCATCAGGTCCTTCAGACACCAGGCTCAGGCCAACAAGATGCCACACATGGGAAAACTGTGGTTGGCACGGTCCCCCTGTTGCTGGAAAGCTGCTCAAGTCTGATATGATTTCCCATCCCCAGTCTGTGCTAACCTAGGACAAGTTGGGCACTGGATGTTAAAAGCAGCATGCCCTAGAGAGCCTCCAGTGAGGCCCTTTGAGCTCTTCTGGATTGCAGGGGGCTGTGAGAGACATCTCCCCTACACAGACAGGTCAGGACAAGGTCAGTCAGACTCCTCAAGGATCAGTTATGGTCCACTGAGAATGCTGGAGCATTTTGATTCCTCTAAGCTTGAGAAGGACATGTAAAGTATCGAGCTATTGTGCCTCCCAAGTGAGCTCTGCAAGTGGCCCTTTCTTTCACACACACACCCACCCGCAGTCCTGAAACCCTCCATCCTCGCTCCTGAAGAGGAGTGGGTTTTGGTTTGTAACATCCAGTGAGGCAACATACAATAGTTATCACTGTAAAAAATGAGACTGTTTTTGCTTAATATTGTTGACGTGAAAAGAAAGGTATTTCTATATTATTCTCATTTACTTTTTTCCAGAACTTTTCATTTTCTTTACGTACCTACAGGTTTTCATACTTGCAGACCTCTGCCTTTGGTGTTGGATGCTTCTCTGACCCAAGAGCCTTCCTGAAAAGGCTTCTTCACAGGCTTCTCTCAACACACATCCCTGCCCAGTTATTTCCAGCAGTTGCAGCTGGTCTTCTTAAGGGACACTTACTTGCCAGAGGAAGTTTTTGAGCAGTACTATTTTTAAGTAGCCCTGACTCTTCCTTCAGACCAGTTATTTTTTTCTACTGCAGTTGCTTTTGAAACACCAAGTAATTCTGAAATCCATTATCACCCATTAACTGACTTTGTAAGTCTTTTTCTTTTTTTTCCAGGTACCACATGTGTTCCTAGAAGAAGGTTACAACTGCTGCTTCACTTGTGTTTCAGTTGGTAGGAAGCACAGCTTTACACATGCAGCTTGACCATTCAAAATCCCTTCTTATTTTTTTATTGTCTATTTTATTTCCAGCTTCACCACACCCCCCACCTCTCAGTTTGTCTCCTGCATCTATTGCCTCAGATTTATGCAGCACAAGAATCATAGAATCATTCAGATTGGAAAACACCCTTGGGACCATCGAGTCCAACCATTATCCCTACTCTACAAAGTTCACCCCTAAACCATGTCCCTCAAAACCACATCCAAACGACCCTTAAACACACTGAGGGATGGTGACTTGACCATCTCCGTGGGCAGCCTGTGCCAGTCTCTGGCTACTGTTGGTGTAAAAATTCTTCCCTAATGCCCAGCCTAAAACTTCCCCTGCTGCAGCTGGAATCCATCCCCTCGTTCTATCGCTAATTACCTGTGAGAAGAGACCAGCACCAACCTCTCTACAATGTCCTTTCAGGTAGTAAACTACGCTCGCAGCTATGAAACAGCATTTTTTCCCTAATGATCTGAAGGGGGTGAACAGCGGCGAGACCCGGGCACCTCTGCACCGCCTCGGCCGAATTTCTTCCCTCAGCTGCCGATGCCTTGGCGCGGTTCGCTCCTTCGCCAAGGAGCAGGAGGCGGCGGTGCAGCTGGAGCGGCAAAACCCGCAGAGGAGCAGGTCCTTGCCTGCTAAACTTGGCTCTGGCAGCAGACCAAAAGCAGGTCGAGTACAGGCGGGGTTCCTCGCCAGGCTCCCTCGCTGACCCTTTCAAGGCAGCTCTACCTCCCTCTCGTGGGGGATGAGCCACAGGCACCGTTTTCCCCATGAACAGGCTGCACGGTTAGATATTCCTGGCCCTAAAGTTTATATACTAACAAGATAAACTCTTTTATTAAACAGATTGAAAGGACCTCACGCTCTAATTTCGAAGAAAAATAGTTACTTTACCTGCACTGTCTCCCTACACTAAACCAGCCCACTCATCAGTGTAATACTCCTGCTTCTTCATCGGGCTTCAGCAAAGCTTCCCAAGGCTCCTCCCTGCCCCTGGCCTCCCCCGGCTCTGTCTGTGACATCCCCCTCCTCCAGTTCTTGCTTGCACAGTACCTGAGTGAAATCTGACAGAAACAACAAATTTTTTGGAAGATTCATGCTCCTTGTCAGTTGAGGATGAAATTGTGGTAATAAGTCTTTTCTTGTATTGGTCATGTGTCTTATTTTCACTTTAATTTTCAGAAAAAAACAGTTGCCCCTTGTAAAGAATCTAATTTGCAATACTATGAATCTGTAGAAGCACAAATCAGAACAATGTGCTTTCATCATAGTTCTTGTCACTGGCCTTTGAAATGTCTTATTTCAATATTTGGAGGCAACTCATGATCAGCAAATTCACATCCACCGGAAATTTACCTTCACACTTAGAGGAATTGAAAGAAGAATTGGCAAAGACTGATTCTGTCAGTGTTGGTGGTGCTCAGCCAGCCAGAGTACCCAGCAAAGAAGACTTATGCAGAATATTTAATTTTTTTTTTCTAGAAAAAAAATACTAAAAATATAATATTACAGGATAAAAACCCAAACAAAACCAAACTCTCCATATTATAACCCTGAATATAAACACAAAGTACACCATGAAATTTAGTAGTAACTTCCAAGAGGCTTACAGGAGTTCTAAAATAATCTATGTCATGTTAAAACCTCCACAGTGATGATAAAATCTTAACTTCAGGCTTGCTACCATCATTACAGCCCAGGACAAAATTCTATTTGTACATAATTAATCAAATTATATCTTAATTGCTCGTCACTAGGCAACCATTGATTTTAAGATGAGTGATCAATCCTTGGGGACAAAAATATAATCAGGAGTTTCCAGTTAGCCCTTTAAATAATCATTAAAACCAAAGAATCACTCTTCCTCTCCCCGGAAGATCACTTTTTAACTCACAGCTTCAAAGAACCACAGCAGATACATTTGTGCAGTTTTGCTAAATCAATCCCTGCTTTTAATTATGTAAGGGTTGTAAAAATGTTTGAAAAAAGAGAACTTAAAAAGAAAACATTTGAAAAGAAAATGTAAGTATGAGGGACAGACTTTAGTGTGTTGTTAACCTTCTCTAAATCTCAGGACTGAAAGGTACTATTGGGCCATTTTGTCATTGTCTCCTGCAGTTTCCTTACAAGAGTATTTTCTTATTGTTACTACATTTTTTTTTTTTTTTTGGTAGGCAAAGATCAGCCTGTCCACCTCCTTTGGTGCTGGAGAAGCTTTGCCTCCTGACTATCAAGTGTATACATCAGTTCCTGTCAACTTTTTTTTTTTTGTGTGTGGGGTTTTTTTTTTTTTTTTTTGTTTTGTTTTTTGTGTTTGTTTATTTGTTTTTTTTTAATATGCTCCCAGTCCCTTCTTCCTGATCTCGATTTCAACAGCACCTTGCCACTAACATTTCCTGTCTTCATGGGAAATGTCTTTCCTGATGAATTGTATCTTCCGAGAAATGAGAAAGAGATCTGGGTGGCATGATTATGCTTTAGGTGTCAAGGAAACAGCTGTTCTACAAAACACTCCAGGCATCTCTACCAGTGAAATATATGTAGGCAAATGAATAAAGACCCGGAACATGTGAAATATGAATCATGATTACCTATGCCAATTAGCCTAACTGAGAATGGATGGGGTAATTTGTGCAGATTTGACAAGAGGACAGCAATTTGACAGAAAAGAGGAAGAAAGAAGTGAGAGAAGGATCCCTCCAATAGCCAGCAGTGCTTCTAGAAGAATCAGCTGTGCATATACAGGCAGCTTAAGCAGCAGAATCATTACATGCTAGTTTAACATTTCTAGGGGAAAAAAAAGATCAAGAACAGTGGATGCCAAGATAGAAGACACAAGTATCAAGGAACTGATTAAGTTGCACTGGCAGAAAAGCAGTACTTTTTTTGTTTCAGAAAAAAAAAAAAAGAAAAAAAAAAAGAAAAAAAGAAAAAAGCAATTTCTTCAATTACATAAAAAGAATGAGGAAAGTTAAAATGAGATCATCTCGACAAAGTTGTGGTTCTCTAATAATCTCACTCCAGAAGGAAGTATACAACAGGAAATGAATAAGGAGCAAACAAATTTCTGAAGCATGAAGGACAGAATGAGGCTGTCCAAGGCACAAAAGCAGATCCAACAGGCAAAGGTCATCAAAGAAGAAAACATTCTACCCACACACAGCCACACATGTTGGAAGGGGAGTAGTGCAGGAAGGGGTGGTACAGAAAATACAGTGTTTATTGTCTGTCTGCTTTAGAGGCATGTGCACAAGTTTGTACTTTGTTTTTGTATTGTTTTAGTCCTACCAGCTTCAGAACTTTCACGTCTTCCTGTTTCTCTTCTGTTCCCCAAACTACCCTAGCTCATCCAGGTTATTTTCCATATTGACCCTGTCCTGCAGCATGCATCATATCTCTTACAGCTCCACGGCATCTGAGAACTCTCCACAACCTTGGTGAAACACCGGTGAGTATGGAACCCAAACCAGACCCTTGCAAGATCCCACCCAAAACATATTCGGCTTCCTTGATAGTATTCTCAGTATCAAGCTTGATTGAAATCTGAATACTAAGTCTTGCACCCAGCTCGCTACACACAGCCTTGGCTGGATTTCTCTAGCTTATTTACTGTATGAGCATATAAAAAATAACAGTATCAAAAGCTTTAGCAATTACAAGACAGATTAAATTTACTGCTTCCTCTCTGTCCAAAAGACATGTTATCCTATCAAAGAAAGAAATAATATTGGTTTAACACAATTTATGGATTATAATTAATCTCATCTTTCAAGTACTGATATTTATGTGGAATTTTTACTCCAGAATTTATCTGGAAATTAGAGTTGGTTGACAGACGCACAACCGCCCACCCACCCCTTCTACCCACCCCTTCTCTCCCTCCTTTCCTTCCCCTTCTTCCCTACTAAAAATAAGTACCATATCTGTTTTCTCAGTACTTTTCCTGTCTTCCAAGTTAGCAGACAGTGCAAACAGCTCTAATTTCTGTGATTCTGTAATTTTTAAACAATTTTACATGTTTTTAATTTGGGGGTGCCTAAAATGTTGGTTGATGCAATATCCTGGCTCTTCACTGCTGCTATGAATTCTGTTAATGGAGAAGGACAAGAGCTCTTAATACTATAAATTGTAGACATGCCTCTCTACTAAAATTATTTCCAAGTAGCTTAGAATCAGAGGAAAACAAACAACCCTCTGTTGAAATTAAGGCTGATGGCATAAAGTCTTGAAGTTTGCACTTCACATACAGTTAAAAAGAGTAATATGATAAAACAATCAGTAAAAATTTTATTAATCTTTTATGTAAGGGTGTATCTGATACCTTAGTTTGGAAAAAAAAAAAAAAAGCAGAAAGAAGATGGGAACAGAAAGTGAAAAAGATTGACACATTACAATATTATATTTGCACTAATAAAGGTCATAAAAAATACTGTATAGTTTCTTCCATGGCATATTTTTTTTTTTAGAAATTTTTAGAAATTAGTATTTCTCAGTGAAAGCACTTGAATAGGCAGATAGTTCTGACCACTGCCTTTGCAAAATCAGACCACAGTGTCTGGGAAAGGAGAGTCTTGGCTGAAATCAAAGAGAAGAAAGAAATCTGTGTCTCATAACAGATGTCTAGCCTTTCACATTTTAAATATTCTCTTTTGATGCTTGCTGATTCATTTCTCCACATCCTTTCCTGGATATCTTAGCTACTCAGTGTCACACCTTTCACTCATGTATCTTTTGAACAAGAACGTAAGTTATACCCAGGGCTGACAGCTTGTCATCTTTCACCCAATAATTCACACTGCAAGATGCTGATATCCACGACTGTAAGAATCTGATTTAGATTTTTGCTTATTGACCTAAAAATTTAAAACTAACTCTGGTACCCGAGGTTGCACTTATTGACAAAAGAGCCAATAAAATAATATTTAATTAATGGTTTGTTCAAGTTTGTTCATTTGGGGTTTTTTTACGGAGAAGGAAGCCTTCAGTGGCTTCAATTTTATTGCACGGGGTGTTACACTTATTTAATATTAGCAAGGAAGTTCTCAAATGCTTTTGTCATGGGGCTTTATCTCAGTCTATGTACAGAGCTCACTTCTTCCATTTGCCATCACAAATGACTCGTATCCACCACGCAGAACTGCATGAAATACCATCCCATAAGCACTTAATATCTGGAGTACTGCCTGCTCAACATGATCAGCCAGCTCTCTTAAGGTCAGCAACAAGTGTTCTGCAGACCATAAATTCCACAACCTTCCAATGAACAAATATTTAAAGCATCCTGTCCACCAGGACCCCCAGGTCTCTTTCTCCAGAGCTGCTCTCCAATAGATCAGCCACCCGCCTGTACTGATACATGGGGTTGTTCCTCCCCATTTGCTTAAATTGATTATAGTTCTAAGGTTTGGAAATCTCAGTTCTAACAATCTTATTTTTTTCTGTTGAGGCTTTTAGAAGTTTTTCTCCTGACCATAGCTCAACCAACTGTAGAAATAACTTAAAAATATATTACATCTATAAAATAGCTAACAGGATTCTGTCCAATAGGAAAGTAAAACCTATGCCTTTTAAAAGACACTGAAGGGCACCTTTGTGATATTCAGACAGTAGGTGGTGTTCTAACTCTGAAAGAAGCATACCAGACCTGTGTCCAACAACTACTACATTACAGCAAGGCCAAGGGCTATAAGGAAGTCAATGATTTAATAAATGTTTGAATCACTGAAGTCTATCAAAGATTTTACATTCTTCACTATCAGAACTTTACACCCTCATATATTAAAACTTTTTTCTTTTTTTTTTTTTTTTCCAAAAACTCATCAGGGGTCTACTTAGAGTAGCAGCCTGAATAGGTCCAATAGAACTTTAACTAGGAAGACAACAGGTATTCCAGAAAATGAGCCACTTCTGCACAGGTTATTTTGTTTATTTTTTCTAATTGCATTATTGCCAAAAATGTAGAATCTAGATCCAGAGGAAGACACCTGCACAATGTGACACATTAGGAAAGTTTGATTTATTTGAAAGGAATCAGTAGAAGTTAAACTGCTATGAAAAGTAATCCAATCCATTTATGATGCATGTGCAACTTCAGCTAACTGCGTACCATGGGAGGTCAGAGTGTTATAATCCCAAATAAACCAGCAGCTATAGGAAGGCTTATTAAAATTTCTGGAAGTACCCAGTATATCTGACTTTGCTTAACTGGCATCCATTAAGGAGATGGCCTAAGCCAGCTCTGGGGAAAGTTTCATAACCTCTGCAGTGTACAAATGTGTAAAACATCAGCCACTTCAGTTTCCAAACTGGTGAGACTACAGCTCCTGTTATCAGAGCACAGTATTTGTGAAATAATCCCACAAACATGTTTTGTAGCTAACAAAAAGATAAACATGTCTACACAGAATTGCACTCCACAGCCTATCCAGACTGCCAAGTTTCAGCTAGTCTGGGTTGGCCAGAATCCCTCACACTAAACAAGCATTGTGCAACCTGTCTCTCCCAACCACTCACCTCAGTTAGAAGACAGAAGGGCTCAGAACAACTGTCAGGCATTTGTAGTGCTGGAGACAAGACAGAAGATACAGTCTTATTTTTGCAAGTTGCTAAATTTACAGAACTTAGTTTAAGACCTCCTCAGAATTCTCAAATGTTATTTCAGGTGAGATCAAAATTGCATTAATCTCTACCACAGAATGGTGGGGTAGTCAAAAGCAAAAAGCATATTTGTGGAATAGGTCTTTTTTTTTATTCTGACGTCAAACAGCTTTTTCACTACAACAGCATCTGAAATAGCACGACATCTTGAGATGTAAAATTATTCACTTCAACAAAAAAATATCAGGTGCTAATGACCATCAGTATGAATCAATACCTAAGTGGTGGAGTTCAGAATTTTAACTTACTGACCTGTTGGGCTTGAAGGTCCACCAGAGATAGATAATATATGCACATGATAAACAATTAATCCGGTTTCTAACAGGTCTTTGTATCCCATAATTATCTTCTGATTTGTGAAAATGTAGAGCATTATTTATACCTAATGGGTCATTTTCATCAGGGCAAGATGCAAATGACCTATTAGATAAAAAAAAAACAAACCAAAAAACAAACTGAGGCCTCTTGCTGCTTTTGACATGTTCCACTTAAAAAGAACAATCAGGAGGACACTCAGTGGTGGTAGCTCTGAGAAGCCATGCCATTAATTGTTACTGACAATTAATTGATGAATGACAACAGCTGTAGCAGATAACCATGTAGTAATCACTGTGGTGCAAGCTGCTGGATGCAGTTAGCATGACACCCAGGTTATCACTCTACAAATCAAACAAGCCATCTTTCAGCCTCAGTAATTCTACCCATACTAATATTTTTTTCATCTCTTATTCAGAAAGGGTATATCTCTGAAATCAAATCTTCATTCATGCTCCTAAGAGGGAAAAAAAAAAAAAGGATTGTCTTGCAGATGGCACAGAAAGGAGAAAGCAAAATCTTCATTAGTTATTGAAAAGGAGGAAGGGAAATCAGATTGCTTTTTGATAGAGGACAAACCAAATGATCAATTACATGAGAAACACCATGCCAATGTTTCCATCCTATGCAACACCCTTTATTTTGGTTCTGCCTAGGTGGAGCAATTAAGTGCTTTCCATGAGCCTCGTGCTTCCCACACTGCTCCAGAGCAAAGGTCCTTCTTTGCCAGCCCCAAAGAGCCAGGGAAGGGCACCCTGTTCACATTTGCACACACAGGCACCTGCAAAAGACAGTGTAAACATTTACTGCAGCTGGCAGATCATATCAAGTTTGAACTGGAACATTAAAACTACTCTGTGTGAGCCATGCCAAATTCTCTCCTACTTGCATGCAGCGGGGAGTGAGCAAGTTACATGTGTCTTAACAGGTATTTTTCTTCAATGCACGTCCTCCTTTCAGAAGCCAACCAGAGAGTTTTTACTTACCTTTTCCTATAACAATCTATCAATCATATTGGAACAAGACATGCCTTTCTTCAGGTTAAATGTGAAGGGACACACAAATAAAACATCAGCCAAGGAGCTGTGGGATCATTAATTTTACATATAATTAAAACTAAGTATTACAGTCATCATTGGGGTTTGTTTACAGCTTAAACTCCTACTCTACCCCCCCCCCCCCTCCCCTTCTAATAGCCTTGGAAGGGAAACAAAGACCTTGAATCTTTTTTTTTGGCAAGGTTATTTTTAGTAAAAAATTATTTCTGAGATATCCTGGTAAGAAGCTAGAGATGTCTGTCTAAGCAGAGCATGCTTTATTCACTTTTCGCATACCATGTAAATTTTTTTACTCACCTAATGCTTCAGCACTTGCTACAGAGATGCTGGTAAACAAAAGTCATATATGAAGCCCTCACTTCCAAGAGTACTTCCAAGTTGTAAGAAATGGACAGTTTAATTTGAATAACCATGACCACCCCAGGGAGCTCCAGCAGGCAGATTCCCTTTAGAGGGCAAGGCTCAATAAGCAATTTCATTCTCTTGGGACCAATGGTGGAGATCCAGCATTCCTGATTAAACCTTTAGCTTTCCCACTGTCTACGTTATAGTCTTGGGCCAGAAATCTCCACACGCTCCATAAAACAGTGCAGCACAAGCTGTATCTTCCCATGTCACACATGCCAAGAGCCCCTTTCCAGCCTGCCCCTTTTTCTCACAGCCGACTTACCATTTGGTTTCGGTGGTGACTCTGTTGGATTTACATGCAGCATGTGGTAGTCATTTCACATGTAACACAACCCAAGCCTGTCTCACCTCCAGAGAAGCAGGCAAAGAGCTCCCTGAGTGAAAGATGAGAATGTTTTCCAGCCTACCCACTTTTTGCCCTCCTCGTCCTCCCATTTGTTTGGTGCTCATGTTCAAACACGACCAGTCAAAAGTGGTGATGTAATTTAATAAGCAAAAACCTATATGGGAGTTGGCTGTGACTGACAGCACTGCACATACATGCTTACTTTTGACCCTTTTTTTTAAACAACTAATTTCCTTGCTTGCTCAAGTGCAGTGATGCCAAAACACCATCAGAGGTGAAGATGCTGAGCAGTGGCTCAGCCCCTGACAGACAACCAGAGCCCAGGATGTGAGCAGAGCTTCATCCCAGATGTCACCCCTAGGGCTGTCAGCACAGGCAAGTCACAAACTGACCCCACTTGCCCAAGCCAACCATCTGCCCATCTCCTTCTATGATAGCCAGGCTTGCACCTTTATTTCAGGCTACCTCTGCAGCAGTTTATAATCAGGCTGATTTTATTCTGGCAAGCTTCCTAGGGACAGCTAGGAGAGCTGACTAAAGAAAAAGATATGGGATAGCCCTTGAGTTTATTCAAAGAGGGTTGGTCTCCAACATTTCCATGATTAATGTTGCAAAGGGAAAGTCCTGCCCACTTCACCTTCTGGCTATTTGGTTGGGTTTGGTTTTTTTAAACACTAAAAGAAATATAAAATTGCCATATTTATGATCTTCAATTCCTGTCTGCAGTGGGGCAAGATAACCATAAAGTATCTCACAAAGTGTTTCTGGAGGCAAAAGCAAAATGCTTTTGGTAGGCATCTATTCCCCTATGCTCAGAGATCACACAGACAACCTGGGAAGAGAAGTTTGTAACATCAGTCTCCCTGTGAACAGTGGCCATCTTCATATGGAGCTGGTTCCTCCTGAGCACTCTCAGGCTGGCACACCAGGGCGTGCATCCCCAGTGCACACCCTGGGTGTGGGGCTGAAAAGGAAGGAAGGACCTCCTTGAGTGATTAATATGTTTGTTTACCCGGCCCTGTCCTGTCTTTGCATTACTCCACCTGGTTCTTCCCAAGGCACCCATCCAAGACATGCTCTGGGCCTTGGTAGCTGGGACTCCAACCTTGACGATTATGAGCACACTTGTGTGGACCTGGAAGTTTTTTGAAATGGTTTTAGAAAAGGGGGAAGAATAGATTTAATTGGCACCAGAAGGACCTGGGAGGTAGGTATCCCACTGGATTACAGGCAATGGAATGGCCTGCCCAGCGCAGTGGTAGAGTCTCCATCCCTGGAGGAATTTAAGAGTCATGTAGACATAGTGCTCAAGGTTACAGCTTAGTTGAGGTCTTGTCAGTGTCAGGACTTGATGATCTTAAAGGTCTTTTTCAATCTAGCAGTTCTGTGATTGATTCTGGGAATTCAAAGCCAAAGTATGGAAGCAGGCATCCCATTTGCTTCTCTGCAACTGTGTCTCAGGGAAAATGTCTCAATTGCTTTCTAAAGATTATGCTGGAAACACCTCCTGAAGAGGGATTAGAAAGATGGTCTCCTGATATCCCTCTCTAATGGGGCTGCCCTGTCTTGTTCTGACCATGGCAGTTTCTTGACTACCTGGGTAGATCTCCACCTTGGACTGAGCTTGTCTAAGCTCAAAAAGTCACTGTAGGATGTAAGTGGGTTCCTACTGACAGTGAGGGGCTTCATGCACTATATTGTTCTTTATATAATCCACTTTCAAGGGAAAATGCTCGTGATTATTTCATTCCAGAGTGGTTTTATCCTGTTAGCTTTGCAGTCACATATGTGCTACTGTATCAAATACTGATTTAGAGACAGACCTGGCTTTTTAACAACTTTTCAGTTTGCTTACAAAGCACACATTTGTTTCTGGTATTTTACTCAGCTATGGTGAGGCAGGAGGAGAGAATCCTGCTGTTAAGGGGTTCATAGTCACTGCTGCCATGAGGACACCAGAGCTCTCCATACCACACTGAGACCATGAGTCCTCCTTTTCATGGGTGTCTTGGCTCTGTTTAACATATCCTAGTGTTAAGAGACAAAGCATCTTGGTTTTTAAAACAGTAAACTTCTTTTTCATTTTTATTTTTTTTTTACAAGATTTAGAACATTTGGTACTTTGTATCTTGTCTCCTAAAAGTCTCATTTTCCTAGAACTGCTCTTCCTAAAAACACACAAAAAAAGGAAAGTTCCCATGTCTTCTGCTTGCCAAACTAAGAGTGAGTTCTGATTAGAGGCTGGTCCCAGTGAGGAGGAGAGTTTTCCATGGCAGGGAAACAGCGAGAACAGGAGATTCAGCTTGCCCTCTGGGATCTGCAGCTGGAGGAAGTTGTATGTACAGCTCCTGAATGCCTCACTCCGAGCCCACGGAGGCAAAGGCCTGGGTGTTTTAACCTGCAAGTATATGCACCAGTAAGCACTGGGGAAGAACTTGTTTCCCAGGTTATGAGCAGCACTGGGCAATGTCTGCATTCAAACAAGACCCTTATAAGCTAAGCAGGAGCCAAGGAATATTGAGTTGGGGTAGTGTTCAGTGCAAGAAGGACGTCAAATAGATTTGAGATCGGCATTTTGCCCAGGAGTACCCAAAGTATGGGTGCACCAGCAATACCAGAAGTGCCTTGAGGGACCAAAGCAGAAATATGAGAACATTATGGCACAGGGAACTCTTTCTAGGGTGTTCCTCAGAAGCAACTGAAAACATTGTATATGATGCCATGATGTCTGCAAGACTCTGCTTCCATGGAAGATGACGTGGCAGTTCTACTACCTTACAAAACCACTCCTAATTCAGGGGCCTAGGTTACCAGTAGTGGACTAGCACTACCACAGAGGCCCATGTTCCCCTATGCCAACCCTCATTCACCTCCTTTAATGTCCCAGTCACACAGTCTTACCTACACACAGCTTATGCTGCCTTGCTGGCAGCTGGACTCTAATCTTAACTATACACAGGAAAAAGGCACTACATTGTATCATCTGGGTCACAGGAGATAACAGACAACATTGGGTGTGACATACACTGAAAATGCCAAAGCTTCTCAGTAGTCATATAAAAACACATCAAATAAAATAGGTTGCAAAATAGAACTCTGCCTGTGAAACGGCCGGTGAATTACTATCAAGTTACTTTTTCTTCCAAAGGTGTATGGCCCAAAAATCAAACAAATAAGCCAGGGATAAGAACTAAGAGATGTACAGTATATTTCTTCAATACTTCTAGTGAGGACAGGGCTAAATCTCCTGAGTCAAGAAACCTTTACTATTGATTTACTAACCTGCATTAGCTGCATCTGCTATTACTGTTGATCCTTCAAAATTAAAGAGCCCTTCTTATAGCAATCTGCCATAAAACCAGCTCAAATCTTCAATACAAAGAAGGGAATTCTAGAATTTTTCTGAAATCACAACAGCTTACTAAAGGCTGATTAATTAGACAGCAGTAATTATGGTGCAAGGTAAAGAGTCTGGACAACCAGATTTAGCTTTGGGCCTCCACCATCATTTTGAAAAATGCAATTGTTGACTATTGTGAGAACAATTTCAGAATATAATTTAAACCAATTTTTAAAGATAATTTATTTCTTTTATTTTTAGAGTTCACATCATTATTTGATCCATTTTTGTAGGTTAGGACATTTTATAGCTATTCATCAATTTTCTTTTCAGGTCAGTTGAGAGTCACTTTTGTTACATCTGCTGAATGAGAGAACATAAATTGAAGACACTGAAAGGCTCAAACACCACAAACAAGCACACACTGCTTCCAAGTCAGCCCTTTAAAATTATAAGGATAAAGCAAAACCCACAGTACCTGCACACTGGTCTTAAGAGATACATTTGATAGGTCTTCATGTAATATCGAATTTTACTTTCTCTGTAAGACAGAAATTCAAGTCGCAGCATGTACCAACTGTTTTGATTTGCCAACTTGATGTTTATCAGGTAATAGCACACCACATTTTAACTGTAATTTTGCTTCTTTCTTAACCTCCCCCTCCCACTCCAACCACACACTCACTGCAAACAAGGGAGAAAGGCACATTTGTAATGGGTATCTTGGATGTGTTTGGAATGATTTTAAATTAACTCCAGACAGCATCAAAATAAATGTCAGAAACAAGTCAAAGCTTCAAAGTGGAGATGCTCTATTTTCAGCTGAGTTTCAAATCTGGAAACTAATCTTTTGCTTAAAAACAAGCATGTAAGTTAGGCATTCTTAAATCGAGCCTAAGCAGGCATGGGCTTCCAGGATTAGACTCACAAAGTCCACATTGACAACAAGTATTCTTTGTTTTAAATAATTTGTTTCTATCAATTGCTTTTTTTTTTTTTTTTTTTTTTTTTTTAATCAATTTTTAGAACAGAATTCCTCTTCAAGATAGTTTACTGCCGTGTGGTAAATGCAGCTCCTTGGTAGCACAGAGTGCATTTATAATTTTAAGTGCATGGATTGAAACACATTGCTGGATCAAACAAGTCAAGTAAAAAAGTCAAGACTGGGAGGGCACAGTTAGCAAAAAAACCCTGAAGTTCACAGAAACCATCACATTTGAGTTTGGTTTTTGCACTCAGATAAATTAATCAGCTTTTTGCTACTTATGAAAGACACAATACCTTGTCCTAAAATAAGCATTTATTAAGAGAAAGGATTTTACAAAACAAAGAAAAAAAAATCTTTCAGACAAAAAAAAAGTTTTTCAATTAATTTAGTAACAAACATAAACCCTTCAGCAGAATTGTTGTAATGGGACATTTACATTTGTTAATATAAATCCAAAACAAAGAGAAGATAACCAATATCACCTTGCAATATATTTCCAAGATTTAAGACCTGAAACTTACTCCTCGGATAGGCAGAATGGCAGATCTTTAATCTTACTCCCTAGCACAGTGTCTCTGCTGTTGTTGTTTTCTAGGACCACTCTCTGTGCTTTTAAAACCGGGAGAAAGACTCACAGTTCTCTAATTAAATAAAACAAACAGAGAGAAAGACTGATGGAAAGAAGAAAATAGAAAAGAAAATAGAAAATAGAAAAAAAAAAAGAAAAAAGTATTACTCATTAATCTCATTTTCTCAATATAAAAAATGGGAAATGAAGGCAAGGAAAGAAGAGAGCAGGAGAGCAGAAAATTAAAAGTCCCATAAAGGTTTATTTGGTACTTTTATATGTAACATTATAAAAAAGAGCTGCTGCTAAAAGGCACATAAATTCACAAAAATAATAAAATTGTTTGCAATTTTTGAAAAATGCTTTTTAAAGCACAGCTCCAAACCAAATGACCCTCCAAACCCCTGAAATGCAACACAGGTGGGTATCTGCAGAGACCACTGCTGCTACCAACCCTCCCCCTTTCTCTGAAACAGCACTTTATAAAGTAGTCAAAGCAAGAGAAAATGCACTGACATTCTTCTGTGGCTTGCTAAAGCAGAAACAGGATTTTAATAATTTGCTCTGGCTGAAATATTCTTCCGTTGGGGCTAAATCACAACACCCATGTTCAAGTGGCATCAAAAGAGACAACTGGATCAATCCCATCTACTCAGTAAAGAGGATAAAACTCTCTAAAGCCCCTCACTGCCATGGAGCTGACATAAGCAGCTGATGTGACCCATGGGCACTGTAAGAGTGAAAAAGTCAAGAGCCCAGAAGGTTGTGGTATGTTTTTTCTTGATAAAATCTTCATTGGCATCTTCCTGTTTTGCAAGTCAGGAAGATAAAACGATTACCACCTATTGAAGGAATAAGCTTTTCCACAGCTTGGTAACAAAAATTTCTTGTGAGTTCCCCATGCTTCCACAATGCTTATCCTAATAATTCCCCAGAAATATACTTTTATTGCTTTCCTAACCTCCACTGGGAAAACTACCTTGAATTCTCACCAAAAGAAGAGATATATACATTACAGTTGAATGAATGTAAGATATAATTCTGCATTTAAAAAAAGCCCTGTGTATCAGTCAGGTCATTGTTTGTTGTTTTTTTTTTTTCCAGCACACTCCCCAGTGGCAGGACAAATTATTTGTGCAGAAAAAGTAGCAATGTTAATTCAACAAAATGGGTGTTTTGGTGCAATGACAAAATCAGGTCCTTTGGTCTTGCTAAAATACGACAGAAGATTAGAAACTTCCCAGACCTGAGTAAGAATAGGAGTTTCAGGTACACAAGAAACTTTGCTCTGAATCCCAGTGAAGTAGAGATCCTCCTGTGGTGTCAGTCTTTTTTGGAGGGTGGGATAGGAATAAATGTGTCTCTGCTTCTCCCCATTCCCCACAGTTAGACGAGAAAAAATTAATTATCAGACACATATATTCTTAAAAATCAGAACATTGATAACAGAGGCCACATTTTCCTGACTTTGACCAGTTTGTGACAACTGCAGCACATACATTTAACTCCAAAATTATAATAAAAAAGATACATCTCCCTTTCTTACAAATTTTATCCAATAATATAATCATTCACTAATGGCATTGTAAGTTTTCAGGCAGCCTAAAGTCCAATTTCATCATGAGAAAGAGGTCTTTTCAGGCTACAAGCAAGAGCTGCAGAAAGACAGCAACTCTCCCAGAAGCAATTGGTCTTTCAGTAACTGAACCTTAATGGGGAATCGTGTGCTTTGCTATCATGTAGGTACCCAGGAATATTTGCATTCTGGGGAGGATACCCCGATGAAGGATAATATGTAATGACAAAATGTCTGCTTTTCGAAGAACAATGTGACCAGGTCAGAAGACAATTGGTTCTTTAAACTTGTTTAGAGAAACTGTCCTCAGAAATTGTACTGAACAGAATCAGAGAATATATTAATCCATGAACAGATAAAATTTGTTCTGCCTTTCAGCTGTTAGCTAGTCAATCTGCAGTACCTCCTTTTATGGGTTTAAAAGTTATTTTTGAGAGCTGTGAGAAAGACAAAACTGCATCTTTCCAGAAGTTTCTTATTTGTAATTTTACTTAGTAAATTATTTACATATCAAGGCTAATATACCTCTTATTAAAACAGACACTCCTATAAATTGTCAAGGTGTTAAAGGCAGGTGGAAAACCTAAAACCTGGGACATTCTATAGAAATTTTCAGTATTATTCTCTCCCCAAAGGTTCTATCACAGCCACAATCAAGCTGCAGATTAATTCAGCTCCAGAGGGAGAACTCTCTATTTACAGCTTGATATCAACTGCATTTCAAACAAAGGGAAACCAGTGTCAATCATTTAAACCAGGTAAGTCTCAGATGAGATAAACTTTTACACCTTAAAGAATCTTTCCTGGCTTCTTGATTAAAATGGGCTGTTAAGAAGTTAGTCACATAATCGGTCTTAAATTCTTTTTTTCAATATTTTAACTGGTAGCTGTCTTTTCTTCTGTAAAAAAAACACCAAACCTATTCAATTACATCTGCTGATCATAGTCTTCTGAAGACTTGCATTTGGTCTTTCTGCAGGTAATATTTTCAGCAAAAAATTACCACAAAAATCATTAAAAGAAGTATTTTGAAAAGAAAGTGTATATCATGATTAAAAGTATTTTTTAAAGCCCATAAAAGCTACAAAGATTGAATATTTAAGCACCCTCCACATACCAATACATCTTATAATATCTATACCTTAAGTGAATCATTAAAAGAAGTATTTTGAAAAGAAAGTGTATATCATGATTAAAAGTATTTTTTAAAGCACATAAAAGCTACAAAGATTGAATATTTAAGCACCCTCCACATACCAATACATCTTATAATATCTATACCTTAAGTGTATGGCACAGTCCAGGGTTAGGTCACATAACAGGGACTGCCTGTGCTCTAAATACGTGATTAGGGCCAAAGTACAGATCACTCCATCTGTTTTTTTACTCTGACTGAAGAAGTCCTGCATACAGACAGGCTGTCTTCTTCAAAACCCTCTGGCAAGACCCTGTCACTACCAAAGGAGAGAGCAAAACCTGTATTAATGCTCGAGCATCACCTTTCAGAGCTATGTTCCCATTAACCTGTAAAACTACTACACTTTTTCCATCAATCACAGTGTTTTAAAGCTTTGAAGTGATTATCAGTCTTCCGGGTACTTCTGCCAGAAAACTAGCATAGCCAAAAGCAGCTAAAGAAGTTTTCCTTTCTGTTTTACACCCTGACAATTCACTAGTATCTGCATAAATTATCTCCTATTGTGAGCACACATATACTATCATAAAAAACCCAAAGAAACTACTTGCCAAGAAGGAAAGTTGATCGTATGGATATAGTTTTGCATGACCAGAGCTTATAAGCTATAGCTTATAAAGCTATAGTGCAGCTTTTTCCAAAGCTCTTGAGTTTTGAAAGCACCAGTCTCCAAGTGCCAAATCCTGAAGAGCTAGTCATAAATTACCTCACCAGGTACTATTCCGTCCCTAAAGAAGAGTCCCATGGCAGCCTCTGATCTGCACACACTGGCAAATTCAAAGGTGCACAAAGGTATGTCTTTGTGCAAAGTTGGGCAGAAAGAGAAAAGGAGACAGTAAATGGGAGTGATAACTTAAAACACATCTACAAACTAGATCATGTAGCTCTTAGTGAAGCAAAATCTTGTCCAAATTCAAGATGTGAGACATCCATCATATTCAGCCTGGCACACAGTGAGGGAACAAGCAAGGACAGGTGCTTGCTCTTTGGATGGAGCTATGTTGATATCGATCGCTGTCCCTTGCCAAAACAGTGGCCTAGTGATGTAAAATGATTACTGAAGTAAACCTGCTCAGAGTTGAATCTTGTTAGAATGCTCACCTGAATCTTTTTAGAACGCTTCTGGATATATATTAAGGGGTTTTTTTCCAAATGAAAAACTCATGAGAAATGTATACCAAACCCAAAGTAGAGTGTAGTCCAGAGGCAAGTAAAGAGGACCAAGTGCCTTCTTGTATGTGAATGAAGTGCCACAATTCCAGTATAAAAGGGAGGAAACCATGCTGAGCATGCTCAGCCAATTCCATATATATTTATTTGCTCCTTGATATTCACAACCCAGTATTTAGCCTCAATTATGAGAAGGGAACGGGGTTAAAGAATCTATCTCTGCTTGTGTAGTGCAGGGAAAGTAGTGTAGAACTTTGAAACTGAAAAAGTATGTTGTGTGGGAGATGTAAAGAGGATGCTAAAAAGCCTTTTCACATGCAACAAAGCATCATTATTTTTTTCTTTTTGTGAAATACCTAGAAAATCACATCTGGTTACAGCTTGAGATTTTTCTACACTAAAACATCCTCCTGGACCATTCACCGGCTTTTCTTAAATCTCTCAGATTTCTCAAGACAAGCTATTGTGGGTGGGGGGTCGGGGGACGGGAAGGAGGCAAAACCTGCACAAAACCATCCACCTTGCGCTTCTGACCTGATGCCAGCGAGACGGAGCCCTCTTGGAAGTGCCGCTTCCTACGACCCACACAGAGAGAGCTAAGTGAGTGACAGGGCACTGTGGAGCAGTTCAAGATCCAAGCCTGCCTTCTCTAAAGGACTTTTTTCTTTTTTTTTTTTTTTTTTTTTTTTTTTTTTTAAGGATTTCCTCCCGGCGGATGAGCGGCTCTTTCCACGAGCACTGCCAAGGTCCATCCTTCCCTCCCTGGCCGCGCACACGGGACTGGGCGTGTAGCCGGGGCTCTATGTAACCCCCGCCGGCACAGCGCGGCCCCGCCACAGCCGCTAGCTCCACGCCATCCGCGGGAACCCCGACGGCGCCCGCGCCTCTCGCCCTTCTCCCGGTTGGAGTCTCGACCCCGAGTCCCGGCTCCCCCGCTCAGCCCGCGGCCCTTGCCGCCCCCCAGCGGTGGCGGAGCGGGGATGCCCCCTCCCTTGGCGGCCGGCCAGCCGCCCGCGACCGCCGCGCCGCGCTGAGGCCGCGGAGCCCGAAGCCGCGCCGGGGAGCACCGCGGCTGCCGGCGGAGCAGAAAGTGAAAGTACCTGCCGCCGGCCGAAGCCCCATGGGAAAAGCTGATCCCGGCCGTCCCGCCGCCGCTTCTGACAGCGCCGCGCCCCCCCCCGGTCCCGGCACGCGGGCGGCGGGGGGCTGCTGAGGCCCGCCCGGCCACTGCTGCTCCACTCGCCCCCCTGCGCGGCGTCCCCACGGGCTGCGGCCACCATGGGCGAGACGGCGCCGCCACCATGACCGCGGAGCCGCCGGCGCAGCTCCCCGCCACCCCCTCCGCGGACCATGTACCGTGGTAAGGAGCGCGCACCGCACCGCTCCGCGCCGCTCTGCCGGCGGCGGCGGGCAGAGGAGCGCGGGGCGCCCCGCTCCACCTGCGCCTGGGCTGGGATGGGCTGCGCCGCTCCGCGCCGCTCCGCGCACCCGGTCGCTCTGGCTCCTCACCGGCTTCCCTGTCTCCGCGCTCCCGGCCCCGCCGCCTCTTCTGCTCTGGCGGCGCGGTGCCGCCCGGTGCCCTTTTAAACCCGCGGTGACGGCCGGGGAAATTCCCAGGTTTGCTTTTCTTTTTTTTTTCTTTTTCCCCTCAGAATGAAAGTAAAAGCGCCGGGTTCCCAGACCGCCCGTTCCCAGAAAGCGGGGCGCGGGAGTGGCGGAGGCAGCTGGACGGTGCCGGGCGGGGGAGCTGCGTATATCATTGCTCATTGCTCCGCGCCGCTCCGCGAGCACCTGTCCTCCTCCCGCCCGGAGCAGATGCCGCGCAGCGCCGGGAACCCTCGCTCCCAGGATGGCAGACCCGGTCTTCTCGCCCGAAGGGCGGCAGGAGTGACCCGCGGATCCGCGGCGCTCCCGGGCGCACCGTCGTTCGGGTTCAGCGAGGCAGAGGGAGACAAACTCGCGGTTAAACCGCACCCCTCTGGGATCGCCGGCTGCGGAGCGGGACCGGGAGGCCGAGGCTGGGGGCGCAGAGGGGGCCGTCCGCGGAGGTGCGGGTGGGATGGGGTGTCAGGTGGTCCCGCAGGCAGGCGGCTGCGGGAAGCCCGTGAGGTCCGCCCGGGATCGCGCCTCAGGAGTGACACTTCCCGGCTGCATGCACAGGAGGGGGTTTTTCATAAAAAAAAAAAAAAAAAAAAAAAAAAAAAAAAAAAAAAAAAAAAGGGGGTTTTTTATATTTTGAAATAATTGAACGCTTGTTTTTCTTTTC